>JAKSZP010001610.1:0-112825 GCA_022478985.1 Massospora cicadina | reverse complement strand
AGTCAGGCCATGCTTGCGGCCTGAGGTTCAAGCTGCCGCAGACCATGCTGCCCACATCAGATCGACGATTACAAGCAGTTTGCAAATTATAAGCATCTTCCAGGTCATGATTTTATGGTGGGTTCCTACGTCATGCTCAATACCTATCATTTAAGAATTCAAACCCCTTCCCGTAAATTTGCCAGTAAACGCTTGGGCCCCCATTTAGTGTAGAGGTATTGGGTAATGGGGCGTTCCATCTGAAGCTTCCTGCGCATTAAAAGCAGCATCCTGTTTTCCATGTTTCCCAGCTGTCACCCTTCAAGGGTGCAATTCCCACAGAACTGGAACTGATCATTGTTGATAATGAGGAAGAAGCTGAGGTAGAGGATATACTGGCATCCTGGAAGTCGCGACGTTCTGTCCAATATCTAGTGGCCTGGAAAGGGTATCTGGCCTACAAAAATAGTTGGGTCAAGGCGCACAATTGCGCAAATTGCATGGACCTGGTCAAAGCATTCCATATATCCCACCTCAAGGCTCCTTGCCCCCCCCCAGAAAGTCGCGATGATTAAGGCTATCAAGCTACCCAAGGCACACAAAAATGTGGCTCTGGTGCAGTTTCCCGGTGGGGGTGCCCTTCCTTTGGAAAAAGGAAAGGATAATGTAAGTCATGGGGAACGTCCCCTGGCTGTTGATTAGGCCATCTTCCCATTTACGAGTAAAAAGACACTGAAGAGGATGGCGGTACCTCTCATTACTCAGGGCGATCTCACTCACATAGTAGACATACAATGGGTAACAGCTCTTCCACTTTGGATCCCACTCCCAGTACCCACACTCACCTTGGCAGAACTGTTATGGGGAATTAGCAAAATCTGCACCAAAATTGTCAAACTGAAATTGGTCAGATCTAATTTGAGTGGCAATCTGGCTGATGACCAAATCTTGAATGGCCGGAAAGGCATGAAGACTGATGTATCAGCCAGAATGCCTGATGGTCCCAATTTGATCAATATGCTGATAAAACAAAGCACCTTCCTACCAAAGTTGTCAGGTATCATCCTTGACAATCAGGCTATAGCATCGGGTGCAATTGACAAGGGTACAAAGCCCCCAGTTGGCAATTCAGGCATTGCGGCTGATGTGATGCCACTGACCAAATGAACGGTTCAGTGACCAAGTGTGGGCAGGTTGGGCGTCCTGAACCTGTTCCCAACCAAATGGACCCACCCCTATGTGGGGTGGCCTTGGGGGATTCCCGTCGCTCATCAGGCCAAACGCCATCATGCCAACCATTGGAAATGTAGCTGAGCCTCAGTTTGGACGTTCGAGGTTGAACTGACAGCAACTTGGCCCACAGCCAAATTTTGCGATGTTGGTTCCCAAGGAACAAACCTGCTCATTCCTGAACAATTTGCCAGTTAGGTTGAAATTGAGGGACCCAATCCCAGCTTGTCACTACCCCAATTGACCACTATTTAATCAGTTGCATAGCACTGAGAGAATTGTTGGCTGATTCTCTTACTTTTCCTTCAAATAAATTTTTGCCAAAAAACAAAACAAATTTTATTATCTCTACTGACCGCATCCCCAATGGCGTTTCCCTGGTGGCCCATCAGTCCATATACCAGATGGGCTCTACCAGTACTCTTGGTCACTATGGCCCCCTCCGTTGTCAATTGGGTTCAGCGCGTCCAATATTTTTGGCTCTACAACCCCATTATAACTAACTTCTGGCAGCTATACACGGGGATCTTGTGGGCATATGTCCACCAATTGCAAGAGAGAATCTGTCTCCTTGCCACCCCAGTTAAAATGGCCCCATATGCTGAGGACCTCATCTAGACTATTTCAGTTATTCCACACCCTGCAGAAAGACCTCCTAGGTCAGGAGTGGGTTCAGTGTGGTTCATCATCGGGATCATACTTACCATTGTGCTGCACCAACAATTTGTCATTTCCCAATGCCTGGCTACATATCAAGTCATTTGGTTGGTAATGCCTCTGGTATTCTGGCTTGCTTTTTGAGTGCTTACACATCCCGACTGGCAGTCTGGTCTAAACTTCTTCTGCCGTTTCCATGACACTATTGCAGCAGCTTCTCACCCATATATTTGCAATATCTGCAATATGACTGATTTGTCAGTGGCAATGATTGAAAAGGAACTCCCTCCTCCCATTATCACTCTGACCATAGCCCCACAGGGCAAACGTGACATACTAACTCTACAAACAAGCAAATGCTGTCATCCAGAAAGCTGTTATTGCTTCACAGGCCAAGCCAAAAGTCACCTGCACCACAGTCACTTTATTATCCCAGCTTCCTTCCATCCGCCTTCATGCGGAGAACTGCTTTTCCAAATACTTAGGTGCAATTTTTGATGCAGGTAATTTCTGCGCCCAGCCAATCATCCGCCTACTTGCCCCCATTTCACTGATCACCCCACACCAATGCTCTCCGCCTTGATCTACACTTTTGCCTTTGATATGATCTCCAATGTTGAGGTTGAGCTCCCCAATCCTCTTATCCTTCCACCATGGTGGGTTGAGTGGCTCATCGCTGTCTCACCTGGTTGGTTGTGTTCTTGTTCATCTTTATTTCACCCACTCATTTTGGGAGGGCAAATTGTTCTGTTTGGGAGGATCTGTTTGTTTTTTACATCTTGAGCTTTGGTAATGTCCATCCCCTGGTCAGCATACCTAAAGTAAAATTTAAAATAAGCTTCATTGATATTATTGTTGTTTGAGGTAATCCAATCCAGGTGACAGACATTATCAATTAACAAAGAGCTAAAATAAATTAAAACCCTAATGTACAAATTGAAAATACTCAACATTGAGCATTTTGAAGCAAAAAAACGGAAAACACCAACCAACCAGGTGGGAAAGTGGAGAACCATTTATATGACCATGGTGGAAAGGGAGAGGTTAATGGTGAGCTTATTCTCAGTGGCATATTCTCCATCTCAGAGTAAGGTATGGGTTAAGGTAGAACAAGGGTGTTGTGAATTAATCTGAACAACCATATGATCTTATGTTATCATTAATTTTATTTATATATTCCAAATGAAGATTCAATTCCTTATGTCTTGACACTGATACAAATCTGTTAAATTATTTTATGACAGATTGCCTCAACACCAATATCAATCTGCTAGATTAGGCTATAGTGGATTATCTTGCCTCCGCGCCAAGGTTATATATAAACTATTGATTGATAGGATTAAATTATTATCAATTTTCCCTGGGCCACGCTGAGGATACCTTTCAAGATTGATTCTTTCCCACCCTGCCAGAAGTATTCCCTAAATCACTTACTTTTATTTATCAAGGTTATTCAGCGTTGTAAATTAAATCCATTTTTATAAAAAAATTTCTTCCTTGCTCCCTGCTGGTGTAAAAATAATTATTAATGGTTTTATCCCAAACTTAATAAAAATGTTTTTACATTTCTATAAAATAATATTCACTGCTTGGTACTCTACATTGAAATTTAATATAATGGAAGTGGCAACTTAGGGATTTTTTAACTTTGCTTGTTAAAGCTTTTAAATAAAAACCTTGAACAATAAATTTTTATCATCCTATTTTAGGGTTACTGCCATCACTCAATTCCCATTGTTTTATTACAAATGCAACTGACCTGTGCAGTTGTAACTTGATCTTAATAGCCAATATCAACGAAGGACATAAAGTCATCTGCAGTATTCTATTCAATACTTCATAAGGGCAGAATATTAAAAAGGCTTGTGGTGAGATTTCCACCAAAATAATTGGCAAGAGCTTTTTCAGCTTGGATGCACCTTCAGTGGAGCTTATGAAGGTGGCAATATTAGTGTGGGTGATTTAAAATTTTGTGTTCCACACTACCACTGAAACGTTCTGGATTGCATTGTTGACTTTCTTATATAAATTAAGAAGGTTACGCTTAACCATAGAGGCTAAGCAAGATGGGATATCAGGAGGAGGGATACCTTCTCTAAGCATCACTACTGACTTGGTGAGAGCTTTGTGGAGTGAATGACAGTCAGGTTGGGAAGCCACTTCAACGGCGAGCTGGTGGTCACTTCAGAACGTAGTGGCGCTCATCTGGGGGCACAGAAACAAGGGGGGATTGGGCGTCATATTGGTGTGCGAAAATCGTTTGCAGTGGAGATCAAAAGGGATAATAAAATCACCTGATTCAGAAATCTCAGCCAAAAAGCCCCAAGGTTCTGGTGGAACTGGATTGGGGCATCAGCATAATATTGGGGTTTGGTTGGCAAATGGGAGGAAGCTTGAGGAATGAATTATAGTCCATAATGCTTTCTATTTCTGAAAGATATTCTGTACTGGATTGAGGAGGAGCCCGATTTCTGATTTGGGAACCGCTGAAGTAACAGGCTTTGGGAAAGGGGGTAGGATTGTACCCCATACACTAAAAAGTTTTAGGGTCAGCGACAAGTTAGATGCTAGTTGAGGTGGGCTCAGAACTGGAAGAATCAAGGGAGGGACATTTGTGTATTTAGTGATTCAATTTAAAAAAGGAAGGACAGATAGTCTGACCGCCCTCCACATGGGCCCAGATCGGATATTTTGGAGCAGAAGGGATGACAGAGCGATGGGGAATTGAAAGAAAAATTTATTAGTACTAGGGAAGATTTTAGCAAAATCACAATTCCCAGCAATTTGGGTGGCCTCATTTGAGACCACAAACTTAGGATTTATTTGAATCCATAGGCTGCAAAACCTCAAATCAACCCCTTGTGTAGAACAGTAGGAGAAGTCAAGTAGGCAAACCACCAAACTGAACCACCATAATGTTATCTGCTGGTAGCTTGATGTGAGTGTTAGGAGAATGGTGTCCTGGAAAATTAAGGGCGCATTTGCCGCTGTTGCAGCATCATCTTCAAAATTAAAGACCAAATAATATACCCTTGTAGGGATGTAATTAAACGAAGCTGGAGGGTTCCATCACAGCTTGAGCAGTACTTTATATCTTTATCAGTGTATGGGAAAATTTTACCATATAACCTGAAGGCTGAATTGCATGCTTCTATGGGGGATCACCAGGGGGCTACAAGGCATTGCCTGGGAACATGAGAGGTGGATGTTGAGATCCCTTGGAGGAACAAATTTACTAGAGGATTTATCAGACTGGATGACCCAATCCAAATGCGATTTCAATCATGGCAAAAATAGCTAATGTAAGTTACACCGCTGCACCACACGGGAACATCTGGTGAAGAGGCAAGGATATTGGGGCTTTATGGGGTGTTATAATTCAGACCTTTTAATGTTTACTCTTTTAAAAAATAGCTTAAAATGGAAGTTGAGCGATAAGAAATGTATTGTGATATTAATGTGGTGGAATTAGTATCCTACTAAGAAGCATATGTTGATTATTTGGCTGTTGATTAATAAGGTCACGTCAAAAAATAGAAGGTATAGATCTACTTGCATTTATAATCTAATAGGGTATCATGAAAATATTTTATAAGGCTTGTAACTATTGTTAGGTTCATGACATTAAATCATGTTTCTCTTGATTTGTCCAGACAATAGATAATAATACTGTGGTAACATGGCCCACTTCTCTTTTATTCCTAAAGTCATCTCATAAGCCAAGTCCATAAGGCGTCATTTTTCTTGACAAAGGATATTTGAACTGTTCCTAGAGAAATTTTGTTATTAACCTAAAATAATATACAGGGTTTTGCGTTGCCTCATATTTTTTAGTAAACCAGAGAGAAATATCTTGACCTCTACTAGTTGTGATATATGTATCTATTATAGCTCTCCCTTTATGTATCTCTCTGCCAAACCTGTAGACATGGTTTTACCAAAAGATTTGATTTATTAATTTATTTAAAGTTTTAATTTAATTTATTGCGGGGAAGGCTGACCATGGGACGGACACTTCTGAATATGACTCAGGAAAGATAAACTTAGTACCAGGGGAGGCACCCCAGAGAAGCGATGCTATCTCTTGTTGCCAGCGGGAACGCCACTTATGGGGAGGGGGAGGGAACGTGTGAAGGGGCCGTAGCCACTATTGAGCACGTGTGGAGGAAGGGGTCTGATTTGATAAACCAGACTGGGAACCAGGAGGAGACCAGCTGTCAGTGATGCGGTGGGAGATATCCAAACATCCACGCTTGAAAGTGGTCCACCAAATGAGACCAGAATCTGTGGACAGCTTCTGGGAGGATGGGGATGGAGCTAGCGATGGCATCCAAGACAATCGTTTGGATAGTCCACATGGCGATTGCAACCACCAGAGCACGGAGGGAGGGTGGAAGGGGGGAGGCCATTGATGAAGCAAACATATCTCTTGACAGACTGAAGGGATGCGTTTGATCCTGGCCCAGCAGACGTTGGACTTCGCGCCATATCACTTTAGAGGTGGGGCACTTCTCCAGGCGGTGGAACAGCGTTCCATACTGGTCACACAAGACACAGGATGAGTGTAAAGCATTAGAGCGCTCAGCTGTACGATACACCCGCCTCAGGCAGCGCCACACATGGGAGCGGACTTGAGGCTGCAACAGAGGATGGTGTGCGTATTTCCAGATAGTCTTTTGGGTCTCAGTGAAATAAGGGATGTCCATCATGTCCAGGTAGTCCACCCTGGATAGGACTTGGGGTCAAATGGGGATCACGCCATCATGGATGGGTAGCCCCTGTACCTCTTGTGTGAACTGAGGAGAGGAGCGGCCTCTTCAGGTTGTATGTCCACTAATACAAATTCTCCACTCTGCGCTTCTCATGGAGAGTAGGATTCGTTTGTAGTGGGTTTTAGTCCCATGAGGACCTATGGCCAATGTGTGTGATGCGAGGTATTTCATCAGGGAGTGGGGGTTTGATGGATTGTTGAGGCCCAAGGCTTGGGAGAAGTTGGAGCAGGCCGCGCGGGACCAGTGTTGGGATGGGAGTGTAGGAGTGGTGATGGCCGCGATCCGGGTGCCCAGGATCTTGGCAGCATGGGCTTTGAAGTCAAGCAGGCCCATGCCACCTTGATGATGAGGGCCAAACATGACCTCTAGCCGTACTGGTGGAGGGCGGCCTGACCAAAGCCATCCTTGCAGCAAAGCATACAGGGATTTGAAGAAGCTTGGGGAGAAGGGGATGGCGTGGGCTCCGAACCAGACTTTGGATAGGAGCATAGAGTTGGCAAGAACAACCCTGCCAGTGAGGGTAGTAGGGTGGGCTCTGAGAGAGGCGATTATCTTTGTCACGTTGTCCATTATATGGCACTCCATTACTGCTGACGCATATCCGCCTGCCTCCATCCACACGCCCAGATGGCGCACCAGTCCTATGGTAGGACGTGGCATGAGGGGGAGCACCAGTGGAGCGGTGTGTGTTGAGTTAGTAAGGCGTGGACGTGGGCGAGCAGATGGGCTGGGTTGGGAACTAATTGCTGGGGCCCAGCAGTTCTGAAACCGACCAAGGTGGATGATTTCAGTTTTGGAGGCGTTCAGTGCCACGTTGCTTACCTGGGAATATTCCTGGATGAGGGCTTCAAGCGCGCGTGCATCTTTGTTATTAGACACCCCCACCACGCAATCATCTGCAAATGCCATCATCTTGACTGGGGTTTGGCCTGGCACATGGACCCCAGTGAGTTGAGCATTCACATTTTGCAGTAGTGGGTTAAGGCTGAAGTTAAATAAGAGTGTGCTGAGGGGTCCCCTTGTCGCAGGCCCCTTTGAGGGTGGACTACTTCCATTAGGAAGCCTGGGCCACGCACTGCCATTGTCGCAGATTCCGTGAGCAGCATCACCCAGTTTATGAAGAGGGGGGGTAGGCGGAATTGAGGGAGGCAGGTCTAAGGTATTCCCAGTTTACTCTATCATAGGCCTTTTGTTGGTCCAAGAATACAAGTGCCCCAGAGGCTTTGGATTGACATACATTAGCCACAGAGTGCACGTTATCCCAAATTGACCTTCTGGGGATGAAACCAAATTGTTCTGGGGAGATGGTGGCAGATGCTACAGTCCCTAAACGGTTAGCCATGGTTTTTGTTAAATTTTGGTGTCTGTGTTTGTTAGAGAAATGGGGCGCCAGTTGGCTAAGTCAAGCTTATTTCCTTTTTGAAGAGTGTGACAGTAAAGGCCTCATGTCCTCCTGGTAGGAGGCGCGTTTCCAATAGGCTTTGGTTAAGTGAGGCTAGCAGCAATGGGGATATATATTTGAAATATTTTTTGTAGAACTCATATGGAATGCCATCTGGGCCTGGGCATTTTTGGTTTGGCGCACCGCAAATGGCTGTCCATAATTCATTTAGAGTAATTAAATTCATTATTTCCGGGTATCAGAAAATGGTGCAGATATGAGCTCAGTCGAGAAATTCTGCCATTTTGGCTGGCTGAATTGGTTTGGCTCGGTATAACTCAGAGTAATATTTTTGCATTTTGATTGCTACTTTGGCTGGTGTGTCCGCAATGGAATTATCCAATCTTCGCACCTGTGTGCAGGCCACACTCTGGCGTGGTGCAAAAATTTTTTTAAAGAAGTATGTGGTGCACTTGTCACCTTTAGTGATGCATGTGGCCCTGTATTGGACACAAACCTGAGGTTGTGTTGCCTTTTGAGTGCGTTGAGGTGGGCAGCTGCCTCCGCCCACTTCCGGCCCCATGCAGGGCTGTATCCTGTGGCTGGAATGTTGGACACAAGTGGGCCAATTCCGCCAGAGTGCGCAAGATGACCACTGATGTGGCTTGTGAGTGTCTGGAGGAGAGATGGCAATAGTGGCAGATGGTTTCCTCGTGGAAAGTTGCCCATGTGGAAATGGGGTCCGCACAAAATGGTGCAACAAACAATTTTGACAAAGTTGCCTCTTCCACCCATGTGGAAAATCCTGGCAACGCGATCTCGGGGGGGCGGATTTTGTACCAATGTGGGGCCTTTGCAACCGTGATGGGTAAGTGGTATGTTATTGAGACCAGTTGGTGGTCAGATAATTTCATTTTCGTTGTTTTGAAGTGGGAAATGTGGGGTTGGAATTTTTCTGGCATTAGAATAAGGTTGATGTGGGTCATGGACCTTAATTGGCCTTTGTGGATGTGGGGATGCATCATGTTTTTGAGCAGTGGGGCATGTTGTGGCAGCGCATCCATTAACCCAAGGGTGGCTTTTAGAATGCGTAGTTCTACGTGACCCTGTGGGGTGTGGGGTGAGGGCAGCCACCAGTTCGTTGGTGAGGTTAACCAACAGTTCATGTCACCAACTAGGAAAGAATCATGGGGTAGCAGGAGGGATTTGACCAATGAGAAAAATTCCCGATGCTCATGTGCACTGTTTGGGGCGTAGATGTTGACAATTGCATGCGCAATGTCAGCCCACGAGAAGGTGATGATGAGCACTTGGCCATTTAGGAATGTTTCTGAGGATGTAATTTGAAAAAATTATTTTTCTGAATTAGCACCCCACAGTGCTTCAACCAAAAGGATAGGGATGGGAGGAGCATTGTTTTCCAAGCTTCCTTGGAACCTTGTGGACAGTGGGACTCCTGGATGGCCAGGATATCCACAGGTAAATTTTGTTGTAAAAAACTCAGTTTCCTAGCCTGGGACGGGGAGGCCTTGAGTCTGGCGATATTCAGCATCCCTAGAGTGAAGGTTTCCCCCATTGCACCTTAGGTGCGAGGGGGGGGCCCTCAGGCTCACCAGCCTCTTCAAGGTCCCCACGGGCTTTCACAGCAGCGCGGGTGTTAGCAGCAACGCTATTGGGGTTTTTGTTAATTTTTGTGGAAAGAGTCACGTTGGCTTTGGCCTTCGCTTTTTGTTTTCCCAACGTTGGACAAATTTTTTGCAGTGCGGATAAGTTTGGTGCACTGTCAAGTGGGGCAAAAAAAAATTTCAGTTGGGATAGGTCCCAAGTTGGTTTTGACCGGAGCTTGGGTGCAGTGATTGGGTGAGATCAAATCTCCCATTGGATCCTCGGATTGAGTGGCCCACTTGGCATGGGCCTCCCAATCTGATTGGGTGATGGATTCCTGAGTCGCTTCCACCGCGAAGGTCTCCATGTCCTCGTGGTGTTGTGAGTGTGGGATGGTGGTGGTGGCCTGGGCCACTTCCTTGGCCGCGGCCCTATGGGCCTGCTTGGCCTTCTTCCGCTCCTGCAGGGAGATGAGCTTTACCAATAGGTAGCAGCCTTGTGCTCCCCACAGGAAAGCCTCCTTGGTGCTTGCGGTTGGTTTGTAGTGCACCTCTCCGCTGGCCATGGCCGCTGAGGGGTGTTCTTGGAATGTGACGCCCTCCTTGATGGGGCATGCGTGCGCCTTATGGCCAAACGCGTCACAGTGGGTGCAAATGGGGGCGCGCTGTCCACGGTTACCCAGAATGGGTGGGTGGTATGCCCTGCGATGTCAATAAAGGTGGAGTGTGGGATCTGGGTTATGTCCTTCACAATCTCCTCAGTTGGGGTCAGAACTGCGATGGCTTTGCTGTTGCACAGGTGTGGCATCAGTGTGAAACGTTGCATTTCAAAAGATTGTATTTTAACATATACGGCGAGACCATCTTTCAGGTGTTGCTCCAAAATGTCACGTTTTACTGTAGTAGGCAAAAAGTCAAATGTGAGGAAAATTTGGTTTGATTTTGTCCATCTGGTGCGTTTGGTTTCGATGACCCATTGCCCTTCAGGGAGGTCAACCACTATGTGCACTGCTGCAGCCTTGTCTGCTGCATTTTGCTTTCAAAACCTAGGTCCAGCCAACCACGCGACATGGAGTGAGGTGCAATGTACACCGTGGTCAGGAAAATTTTGTTTACATCTTCACAAAATTTTTCCCATAAGGCCATTTTTTGGATGTCCAGATACACACGGACTCCAAATTCCACCAACGAAAGTGGCTGGGAGTGTGGCATTTTGATGTACTGGTTGCATTGTGCTTGCCATGCGAGTATCTCTGGGGAAATTGGGACCGCCAGTTTTTTGAGATTTTTGTCTATTCCGCCAGATTCTCTGGGGCGTTTTCGAACGCTAGAGGCCACAGGCCTTCCGCCTGCTCCTCTTGCCTTGCTTGCCCAACTGCTCCCTGACATGGGCGCAGACTAATCTCCTCTGTGAGATTATCAAACTAGATTTAGTCTTGAGTTGAATAGGTTGCAAAAGTGTTTGCAACAAGAAAGAAAAGTTTTCAATTTATTTAAAGTTTTATTGATGGTATGCACATTTCTATATGCGCAAATGAATTTTTATTTAACCAAGGTAAGCCAACCAGGAGACAGACATTACCAAAACTTAAAACTTAATTATAAATCCTCACCAAAATAAAAATGAACGAATCACCCAAAATGAGCAGATGACACACATAACTCAAACTCAAGCAATCAACTAGTTGGGACAGCGGGAACCTCTTATCCCATTATGGTGGAAGGGGAGGGGGATCAGGGGCTCTTCCTCAGCCTCTACTTCATCCCAAAGCAGGGCAGGGCTACAGCTGAGAGAAGGGGCATTGGGGCATCAGTGGGGTGTGGAGATAAATTTTGATGATTGGTGTGGTATTAATACATCCACTATATATAAGAGTTCTGACGTAGTTTGTCAAAGCTAGTTTAGCTTCATGCATGCATTGGGTAGTTTTTTGACGTGGCAATATTGGTGTGGGTAATCTTTGGTTTGGGATTCTGCGCTACCTCTGCCACAAGCTGGATGGCATCGTTGGCTTCTTTGTGAGCTTCTATCAGCATATTTTTTGTACCTTGTTGGCTTTGGAGGGAATATTTGGAGGAGGGATTCCTCCTTGAGCATCGTTACTGATTTAGTGGCAGATTTGTGGAGAGGGCAACAATCTGGCTTAGTCATTGTCAGAATCCAGCAAGGGATATGCTCGCTGGTGCTATGTGCCGCTGGATCCCACAATTGAATATTCTAAATAAATAATAAACTACTAATAAAACTAGGTTTTTTAGGGTTTTATTAGTATTGCAGGGATATCAAAAGAAGCTCCCCTATTCAATACTAGTATTACATATTTAAATTAGTTTGAATATCGGGCCATGGGAATTTGGGGCTATAGTGTCAAAAGCTGAGTCATCCAAATTAGGAAAGATAGGCTTTTGGCCTATCAGAATGAGGGAAAATATTCTGGGGTAGAACAAACCCGTGTGGTAATGATTTGATAAATTTTACCCAATAACTGGTGGGTAAAATCTTCACACCTCAGGGGACCTCCGCCACACCTACAAAAGGGGGCCCCCACTTAGGAAGTGGTATGGAACGGGATGCAGCTGAGGGGAAACCATGTGGTGGACACCCCTAATTCAGATGAGGAGTCAGAGCAATCCAACTATTAGTTTTTACCTTAATACGCTGATTTTGATTATAAAACATGTTTTCCCAATGGGTAGGGTTCCACTGAGAATCCGTCAGGGTCTTTTGGCCAATGGTACTCATGTCCTCATTAACCATAGTATTGTTAGAAGATCAGGCATGTAATTGGCTGATCGTAGTAGTGGATTCAGGGGCATTTTTACCTCCAACATTCTTTTTCAGAAATCGAGAAGGAGAATGTCTGACATCACCCCCTCAAGAATGTTGGGGGGAGAATAAGGCTGAAGGAAACGGCCATGTACACGATTAATATTAACTCCTGTGGCTAACAATTTGATGGAGTATTCATTGCCTCTTTTGTAGTTGATGGAGTTAGGTCCCTCCCAAATCAAGCCAAGCTTACCGCTTCTTGGAGTGATGCAGTTATGATAGTATAACACCTTATCAGTCACTTGGAAAGTAGAAAGGGGGTGCGGAGCTTGTTGGCAGCCTGCCCTTCTTTAGTCACCATTTTTGCTAAGTTGGTCATAGCCTCAGCTTGGAGTTGAATAATTTGCTGAGCCAATTTTCTCATGACCTTCTCAGGTTGGTCAACTGTGGAAGAAAATACCTCTTTGGCTAAGAGGGCAGGTATTCCTGGTTCCCGCCCATACAAGAAACAGAATGAGGACATTTTCAGGATCCAATGATAACTTATCAGATAGGCCATAAGGGCACTGGGTAAGAATTGATGCCAGTTAAGTGGATCAGAAGAGGCCATTTTGCGAAGTATGGAAACTAGGGTTCCATTGGCTCATTCCACTGCCCCATTGGTAGATGGATTGTACGGAGCTGAAAAGATTTGTTGGGTTCCATGGAGGTAGCCAGGATTTTGACTACTCTGGAGGTAAAATTCTTGCCATTATCAAAGAGTAGTACTTGGGGGCAGCCATGCCAAGTGAAGATGTGTTGATGTAAAAAAGTGGCGGTTGCCTTGGCTGTTTGTGCAGGAAGTGCCACAGGGTCAACCCACTTAGTGAAGTGGTCAATGGCTACTAGGATAAATTAGTTGCCACTAGTAGACTACAGAAGGGGACCTACGACATCCAAACTAAGGGTGTGGAACGGTTGTTGAGGAGAAGTTGGTTGATACTGGTATCTGGTCTTGAAACTGGATTGTTTCTTGCATGTAAGGCAGGCCTCCAAGACATCAACGATAGCTTCCATCATTCCATCCCAATAATACTGATCCTTAAGCCACTCATAAGTTTACTTTGTCCCTCCATGGCCTAGAATGGAGTTAGCTTCTAGGATGGCAGGTACGCGTTCTGAGGGCTGAAGGTAAGGCAGCCACTTCGCCCCCACCTGCTTATACAACTTCCCATTTTCCACTTTGGTGTTGCGGTAGTGGCGGGCTAACATCTTCTGAACTGGATCATCTTTATCCTCCCATTTATTTGGGGTCATCAACAGATCATGTAACCTCTCAGCCACGCTATTATCCAAGTGGAGAACTGGCAGGCGAGTCAACCCATCCACATTCATATGACGAGTTCTGGTGCAATGTTCAATTTTCATATCATAAGGCTGGAGCTCTTAAGATCAGCGAGCTAACCGCCCAGTAGGGTCCTTCATATTTTGTAGCCACTTCAAGGAAGCGTGGTCGGTAACTACAGTGAAGGTGGTACCATAGAGGAAAAGCCAATAGTGCTTTACAGCCAACAAAACAGCCAGGCACTCCTTTTCTGTTACGCTGTAGTTGCGTTCAGGCTTTGAAAGCATCTTACTGAAATAAGATACCAGATGATCAATACCGTTTTCATCTAGTTGGGCTAAGATGGCCCCAACGGCGTAGTCTGAGGTGTCCATAAACAGGATAAAGGGTGTTTTATAATCTGGGTACCGTAGAATAGGGCGTCGTTGTAGTAGCTGCTTCAGCGTCTCAAAAGTGGCTTTTTGCTCAGCGCCCCATTGGAAGGGAATATTCTTCTTCAGCAACGAAATAAGGGGCTCACTGAGTTGAGAGAACTTAGGGATGAACTGATGGTAATACCCCATCATCCCTAGAGATACCTGTATATCCCTTAGATTTTTTGAGGGAGGCATATTTGCAATCGCTTCTACCTTGTTTTGATGAGGTTGGATTCCTTTTTTGGAAATGGAATGGCCAAGGAAATCGAATTTTTGCTGGAAAAAGGTGCACTTCGAGGGTTTCAACTTAATATTAGACTTACGCAACCTTTCAAACACCTCCTTTGGGTGGTCTAGGTGATCGTTGAAGGTTTTAGAGAACACTGTAATGTTGTCAAGATAGACGATAACGCATGTTAAATTCAAGTCCTGTAAGTTGTGATCCATTGCACGCTGAAAAGAAGCAGGTGCGTTGTACAACATTTGAGGTAATCGAGTGGGTTGGTAAAGACCTTCACTGCAAATGAGAACACATTTCTCCCGGTTGTATGGAGAAAGGTCCATTTGCCAATAGCCACTAGCCAAGTCCATGGCTGAGAAGAAGTTTGAGCTGGAGAGTTGGGCTAGGGCATCATTGATGCGGGGGATAGGATAGCTATTCTTCTTTGTGAGGTTATTTAGCTTACAGTAGTCCATGACTATCCAGTGACCTCCGTCTTTCTTTTTAATTAGCAACAGTGGGGAGGACCAAGGGCTTTGTGAAGGAACTAGTAACCCCGCGTCTAGTAACTGCGTGAATACATCCTCATTTGCTGTTCCTCCACCTTTGACTTGCGATATGGCTTTGACCTAATGGGATGGGCATCACCCACATCAATGGAGTAGCACCAGCCCTTCATATGACCATAGTTGTGAGCTGACTTGGAAAATATGTTGCTATAGTCTTCAAGGAGATTATGAACTTTCTCTAGCTCAGCTGGGGTTAACTCATCCGAGATATGGACATTTGGTAAGGTACACACCAGGTTGTCCGTTGGAAGGCCCAATCTGCTATTGAACCAATGGAGTGGATCTGTTTAACATCATCCACAGGGATTAAAAACCCTCGGCCAACTTCTTGGTGTTTTTGTATGATCATGTCCTTTGCGGTGAGGTTCCCCAACAGTAGAGCAATAGGTCGCTGGTAGGCTGGGTCTAATAGCCCAGGTAAGACGCGAGGTTCTAAGGGCTAATGCCATCAAGACTTACGAGGTGCAACAAGCAATGGTGTGGGATTTGGAGCGTGATTTTTGTGTCAACCACTCGTTGTTCACCCAGCTTAATCACCACCTCATCTGCCGCATAAAATGGGATACCATCGCTAGCCTCCACTGAATCAGGCAATTTCTTAGTGTTACGCCCAGAGGTGATATAATGTAATGGCAAGGCGGAAAAGGGGTATTTAACCAGGCAGGTGTATTCATTTTTGATGGGTTCTTTATTGGATAAGACTAACGGAACTTTATAGTTCATTAAAGATAGGAACCCTTGCTTCATGTTGATAATGCCTTCATACTCAATCATAAACTGAGTACCTATGAGCATATCATAGGAGTTATTATCTAGGGCCACTGTGGGGGCCAATAGGATAAGCTTCCTAATGCAAATGGGAAGGGAGGATTAAGCGCCAAGGGAGCGGGTGTTGTTTGGGCCAGCAATTCCAAACTCCTTGGTATCTTCCAAGTCAGGCGTTAGCTTAATCTTTTAATCAACCGAGATGAGATTACATTTACTGGGGAACCTGTATCCAGGATAGCCATCACCCGGACTTTATGAATGACTATTTCAACCTTGGTAAGAGTGCTTCCAAAGGTAGGCGACAGCGCTAAAACCTCCTTGAGATGGAAAGTGGAGATTAGTTTATGAGCAGTCTCAGGGTAAGTCTCCAGAATAGACTGCATGGAATGACCTCGCTGGAGAGGGCGAATTAAGCTCAATAGGAGCTGATCAGCATTGCTGGCTGTATCAATAATCGCCATACAACCTATAACTTGGCTAAGGTAGGTATCCTTGAATATGGTGGTTTCATCTACTCCTTCAGCGTTTAAGCAATCAGGGACCTCCACTTCCATGGGAGCTCCCAATAAATAATGCTCAACATCAGCGTAACCCCCTCAGAATCATCCCCAGCGGTTTTCTCAACCATGGGCAAGGTTGCAATTGAGGTAGGGGAGACAGCCAGATGAGGTTGGGTAATTAGCTTTGGCTTAATCAGCATTTCCACAACCCCAGTATTTAAGGATGAGTTACCCTTAGGGCGCGCAACTACCAGCTTAGCTGGAGGGGAAACCACAGTAGGGGTCTCCACTTTACATGACTGAGGGATATCCTTTTTTAGTCTCACCAAGGAAGCAGGTTTGCAGGGAGGATAGGCACATAGGGCCTTACATCCAGCGTTTCAACTGGAAGCAGCTCTTCAAAGGTTAGAGCGGATAATAGCACCTCCTCGTCATAGGTAGGGGCATATAAAGGAATATGGGCAACGTCTAACAAAGCCTCTTTTATATCGCGGAAGGTTGTAAAGTGGCGTTTCACTGAGATGATATGCCTGGCGAGAGAGGGTTGTGAAGCTAACCCTGTTAATATGGCGGCAATAGCATCATCCAGGGTAAGCAGGTTAGACGTAGCCAACCTTTGAGCAGTGAGATAGAAGCGCTCAGTGAAGCTAACAAGGGTTTTGCCCTCATACATGGTAAGGCGCATGAAAACCTGTTTTTCTTTGTATAAACTCTGCTTAGATCCGAATTCACCCAAGAGAGCCTTCTTAACCTCTGGCCAGGTGTGCCAAGGATCCAGGTGAGAAACGATCAACTCTTTTGCTAGGCGGCTTAAACAGGGAAGAATGTACTGAACTTTTTGTTTATCAGTGGCGCCATCCATCGCAGCTTCATAAACATACAAAAAGGAAGCAATGCTCCCTTCACCTGGGGCATATCTGTCCTTGATAGGTAGTTTGAACGGCTGCTGCTCTAGCTTTTTGAGACGGGAGAAAGAGCTGGCTAGTTGCTTCTCAAGAGCAACTAAACATGATTCAATTGAAGAAGGAATGGAAGAGCTGCTCACGTTTACAGCCTCAATTTTAGTAACAACGGTTTTAGTGTACAGGCGTGCCCCTGTAGTGAGCACCAAATTTGTCAGAATCCAACAAGGGGTATGCTCGCTGGTGCTATGTGCCGCTGGATCCCACAATGGAATATTTAAAATAAATATTAAACTACTAATAAAACTAGGTTTTTTAGGTTTTATTAGTATTGTGGGGATATCAAAAGAAGCTCCCCTATTTGATACTAGTATTTCATATTTAAATTAGTTCAAATATCGGGGCCATGGGAATTTGGGGCTATAGTGTCAAAAGCTGAGTCATCCAAATTAGGAAATATAATATTTTGGCCTATCAGAATGAGGGAAAATATTCTGGGGTAGAACAAACCCGTGTGGTAATGATTTGATAAATTTCACCCAATTGCTGGCGGGTAAAATCTTCACACCTCAGGGGACCTCCACCACGCCTACAAAAGGGGGGTCCCCACTTAGGAAGTGGTATGGAACATGATGTGGCTGAGGGGGAACCATGTGGTGGATGCCCCAAATTTGGCCGAGGAGTTGGAGCAATCCAACTATTAGTTTTTACCTTAATACGCTGATTTTGATTATAAAACATGTTTTCCCAATGGGTAGGGTTCCACCGAGAATCCACCAGGGTCTTTTGGCCAATGGTATTCATATCCTCATTAACCATAGTATTGTTAGAAGATTGGACATGTAATTGGCTGATTGTAGTAGTGGATTCAGGGGCATTTTTACCTCTAACATTTTTTTTTGAAAATTGAGAAGGAGAATGTCTGACAGTCATTTCTTCAACAGTCAAATGGTGGTCACTGCAGAATGTTTTGGCATTTTTCTGGGGGGCGTATAAGTGATGGGTTAGTTCTATGTCTTTGTTGATATACAAAAACCACTTAATTTGTATATTGCGGTTCACAATTATATTCCTGGACTCATCAATTTCAGCCAATAAATCCCAAGAAATTTTGGTTGACTTGAATTGGGGAGTAGGCATATTCCTGTGGTTTGGTTGGTTCGTTGGAGGATGCATGGGATCTTACTGGGGTCCAATATTGTGCTTGGCAGGATGGAGAATTTTTGGCATTGGGGAGAGGAGGAGGTTGATTGGTGGCTGTTGGCACAGCTGCAGCAACAGGCTTTGGGGGAGGGGGAGGTAGGATCATGCCCCATACCAAAGGTGTCGCAGGGTGGGCAGCAGATTGGAGGCCAGCAGACAAGTAAACAGCGCCATTGGAAGCAGTTAGGGATGGGCACTTGCGTTTGAGTGGTCCAACTCAAAACATGATGGACAAATCATCCGTCCACCATCAACGTGGGCCCAGAACAGATGGTTAGGGGCAGAGAGAATAACGGTATGAGGGGGAATCAACTGTGAAGTTTTATTTAAGTTAGGGCTGATTGTGACATACGCCCAAGGCCCAGCGAGGCGTATGGCCCCATTTGGGACCACAAATTGCAAGATGAGTTAGAGCCATAGGCTTTCAAACCTTCCATCAGCTCCTGGTGAAGCACCTCAGGGGGAAGATGGGTGGGCAAACAAGCGAACTGAACCACCAAAGTGGTGTCCGCTGGGAGCCAGGTCCAAATTGTGGGGAGAGGGGTACTCTGGAAAACCAGGGGCACAGTTGCCGCAGTGGTGGCATCAGCTTCACATGTGAAGCTGAGATCAAAGTGCCCCTTATAGGGGCGGAAGTCAATAAAACTGGTGGGACACATCACTGCATGAGCCATTTTGATAATGTCTTGGTTGTGGTAGGGAAAAAGTTTCCCATAATCGACCCTAAAGCTGAAATGCATGTTACTATGAGGGAGCACCAGGAGGCAGCGGGGTACCGCTTGGGTTTGAGCATGGTTGACGTTAAGATCATTGGGAGGAACAATTCATCCCAGGGGTTTGGTTTGACTGGGCGAGCCAGTCTGAGCGCGTTTTCCTGTCAGATGGAAAACAGTGGGGGAGTTTCACCGCTGCCCCACACTGGGGCAGCCAGCGGGGAATCTGAGGATATCAGAGCATAACTACAGCGGGTGATTAAGTTTGCTTTTTTATCCATATAATTTGCTCAGAAAGTTATGCCAAGCGGAAAAAAGTTATATGCACAAATTAATATTGTGATAAAGAAAGTTAGTGGGAAGCATATATGTATATGATATCAATATTGATACCTGCTTTTCATTATGACTATGCTTACAGGAAGTGGCAAATCTAAATTTGGGAAATTTGTTAGAAAGTCCCTAAAATAGATTATAAGGTTTCAATGGTATTTCTAATTAGAAATTTAACTTTATATTTCACTCTTAAAGTGAGTTTAGATTTGTTTTTATAAAAATTGCTTTATGTAGTTGTCACTTAATTAGAGCACTTTTAATTCAAATGCTATCAGTTGTTACCCTGAAGGACTCCATTTACGTGAAAGCTCTTTTAAATTAAAAAAATTCATTGTCCAACTTTTACCACATTGTGGCTTAAGCCATCTCAGATCTGGATTTAAATTTTTTGAAAATACTTATATAATTTTATATAAGGACTTTTTTTTGATACTAACATGAAATTCTTCAGGTCTAGATTTAGTATTTCAACTTGATCTACATTAGTTTTTCTGACCTTGGTTAACTTGTACATAAATTCATTTGGCCTTAAATCAATATTTCATTGTTAAAAATCAAAGTCTAAAAGAGCATCTTTGTCCGTGAAATCCCTTAAATAACAATTATTTCGCTGGAAGTGAGGAAATCAGAGTGTAAAAGAACCTTTCACATCTTCTGTTTCAACAGGTGCTTAAATTATATTGATGCTATAAAATTTCCCATAAAAGGACTATTCAGAATATAACTTAAGAAGGAGGTTTATTTGGTATCTTTACTTTAGCTAATGCTTTGACCATAAAAACAATTAAATTTATTTCAGCATAATAATTGAAAGAAATTTTCTGAAAAGTTTAAAAAGCAGGGAATTTATTTTTTGGTGAGCAAGAACACATTCCAGTGGGTTTAGCATAAACCCTGGTTTGAATTTTAGTATGCTATACAAGGGGAATGATATATTTATAGTCTTTATCACTAACAGCCCCAACATGCTCACTATGCTTTCCCAGAGCCTGACTGGCTCTGAGTAGCCCTCATAGAAGCTTGCTTGTCTCTAACCTTTAACATTGATCCAATTAAATATTGTTAAGTAGAATAATGAAACTCCTTGTCTATATGAAGGCTACATAATACATGCCCTATCTTTTATGTTTTCATTGCAATCTTATCTTTTGAGGGTATATTTTCTTGATAGGCTGATTAAGGCCATGCTGGGCGCCAGTATAGACCATGTCAGTTATACCTGTGTAAAGATTTTTACTCAAGGCGGGATGTTGGTCAAAGAAGTCTTATATATGGTTAGAAGAGGTGTCACTGAGTAGTTTATGATATTGAGGTGGCTTACCTGTTGTTCAATACTTTTAACAGCTTTCACAATGTAGCTACCTCCTTTCCTATTCTTTTAAAAGTTTGGCTTTTCAACAGTCCTTTTCTTCGACTTTTCAATCTTTTCTGTTCTGAAGAGATAGGTTGCATGCCTCATACTAGCCTTTTTCACCAAGGCATGCTAACGTTGCATCACCACAGCCTTAGAACTATTTTTAATCAACAAATTGTAATAGATACGTCTTCCCATATTTCAGTGAAAGCAAATTATCATGCCTAACCATGTTGCAGCTGGAGCGGATAGTTAGTACCTTATCAGAGTATACTTTATAAAAAAATTATACCAACCTCATAGAAAAAATAGGTCTGAAATAATTTTTCATTGATGAACCCTTTTTGCTCATCGGAGGGAAGATCTTACCATCTACTAAATCATTAGTCAGGTGGTTTAATTAGAAATTTTCCATCTCAGAGTGCAACCTTTCATAGGGTGGTTAGCCTGGAGTGGTGATTCCTGATATCACTCTGGTGTGGGTTTGTATGAAACAGATCAACCTAATATTGGAGTAGAAAAACTTGGCGTGGTATATTAGTCCCAAGGTCACCCACCTCAGTTTAAAATTGCAGCTTATTATAAAGATTAATTCACCTAAGAATGATTATAAAAGACAGTCATTTTTATAGTAGTTGAAGCCCTACTATCACCAAAGAGATAATTTCACCATAGTTATATTGGGTTGCATATGATATGAAAAGTTATGGTAACTCTTTATAGTTCCTTCCCAATTTCTAACCTAGCATATGGTAAAACTTAGGGGGCATTTAATGCTAAATCTGCATCTCATATGATTCAATTATCATTTTTATAGTCCACAGTTGACTTGGGTGGCAGGCTCACTGCTTATTGGAAGTATCTCAAGATAGCTTGTCATACTAGCTCTTAACGCAAGAGTTCCTCTAACTAAGAG
Source organism: Massospora cicadina (assembly GCA_022478985.1). Taxonomy (NCBI): domain Eukaryota; kingdom Fungi; phylum Entomophthoromycota; class Entomophthoromycetes; order Entomophthorales; family Entomophthoraceae; genus Massospora; species Massospora cicadina. The sequence continues at coordinate 91,211 of JAKSZP010001610.1, read as the reverse complement.
TTATGTGCGCTCCAAATTATGTGAGGGCTTGAGGAATGCATAACTGACGTTCCCAATACATGTTGGCCTTATATATTTCAAAGCAGTCATTAAATTAATTATAGGGACAAAATTGCACTACAAGTGAAGTTGAGTATATTGAAGATCTACCATTATAAAGTATATATAAATATGTATCAAAAGTTCGAGTAAATGACTACAGCCATGCTTCTCTGAGTATATTAGTAAATGCAAAGCAACAAAGATCAACAGAGACAGAGTTTTGTTAAAGGAATGTGAATGTAAAGCTTATTTACCAAGCTGGAAAAGAAGTCTGGTCAAGGAGGAATTATATCACATGGTCAGAAGTTTGATCCAACTCATACTTAGTTTTTAATTCCAATATAGAAAACATATAAAAGATATACTTTAATACTAAAAGTTATCAATAAAGACTTTTCTTTCCCGTTGCAATCACTAATTGCAACTGATTTAGTTTAAGACAGTAAGTTTGATAATCAGCACAGGGGAGATAAGTGTGCATCCAAACCTGGAAAGTCTTGGGCAAGCGTGGTGAGAGAAACAGGGTTAGTTTTTTCACTTTCTTATAGGTAGCAAACGCCCCAATGAGACCAGAGGCTAAACAAGTAGTAAAACGTTGACAATAAGTATCTCATTGGAACTTTTGGGGTGGCAAGGAAAGTGCATCCAGTACATCAAAGCTCTGCACTCTCAGTCACTGATATCAGTGAAGTTTGGGATCCAAGTTTATCTAGATATAAGCTTGATGGCTCTATTGGATAAGTTCTGCGGCGGCATATGCAGACACTTCTCAGATGTTGTGTATGTAGCACCATGCATGATGACCCATAGTTGGTTAGACCTTGGGTTAAATCAGCGCAAGCAGCGGATGCCACTGCACAGGTGTGCGTGGTGGTTGACCACCTGGACGGTCAACAGGTGATTGATGTAAAGTGCATGCGTTGGATGAAATTTAACAAAAAAAAACTTACATCTGATTTTTCTCTCCACAACCATAAAATTCAAAGCCCTCAAGAGCTATATCATGAAAAGAAAAAGACACTATGGAGAAATTAACTCATCTGTGATACAAATATTTTTTGCTTATGCCTACTTTTAAAACAGGTAAGGCAATCTTGGTAATCACCCCTTCCCCTGAGGTCGCAGAAGAATTAACACAGATTCCTTAAACCACCACTTTAAACATTAATGAGAAAAGGCCAACAATATCCTCTGACAGCAACTCCATGGGGCAATGGAGCCCCTTGTCGAGGGTATTCCTATCCCCAATTTTTCTCATGATTTGGAGGAAGATGCGAAGTACAAAATTGAGGAGCTTGTTTTTGGTGTAAGCTGCGCTTGCATTGATGCATCAAAAACTTCTTTTTTGACCCCAATTACATTAAAACTCACCAGTGAATTAAGTCATTTACTTGTGTGCCGGCTCTCATCATTTTTACTGAGCATCAACTTGCTCAATACGTTGAGGTGATGGACACCGCCAGCCTCATTAACAAAGAAAACCACCAACTATGCCCCCTTATGCCCCATGTCGCTGATGCTCCCACCCCAATGCTGTCCACCATGGTCCGCCAGCTAAAGCGGGTGCCAAACAAAAGTTTCCCTAAAGCCTCCTCGCCATCTGATATGGCTCCCTAGGCTGGTAACCTAGGGGCTATATTAGGATTTTTTACTTTATAACAATCCCTTTGTTTGGCCCATTTGTAAATAAAGATGCGTGGTGGCTCCCCCTTTTGGATTGGGCAACACTAGTACTAAAAAAACATTAATGGGCAAAAAACACAACCATTCTGAATCACAGTTGACAGTGCACCGCCCATCTGCACTCATTGTCATTATTTTGCCCACAAATCACACACATTCCCCAGCAAAGAGTCAATAACTCTGACTGAGGCTTTCTTGGAGGAAATGGGAGCTGGCCACTATGAGCCCACAACTGACTCTGAAGTCGCCTTCCAATGAGCGATCAGGGCTGTTATATCCATGTAAAACCTATGTCTCCGCAAGAATGCAAAAAGATCAAACAGCAACACAGAGCAAAGGCCAAGTCAGCTGCTTTGGTGGCGTCTGCCATCCCACCTTCCCAGAATCAGGCTAACATGGCAGCATTTTCCACTTTGGTGGAACAACAATCCCCCAAACAATTGGAATGGGTATCCCAGCCCTCAAACCAGCGTTTAGAGCTTGTGACACACTCGCATGGGCCCTGCACACTGACTAGAACAAAATTACTAAACCAAACTCAATCGAGTGTTTGAGGACAGATTGTTGGAGTCTCACAACAGTGCACCGCAAGAGCACTTTAACATGAAACTCATATAAAGATATAGGTTCCAAAAAGAATACAAAAACCACACAAAGCATGCTCTTAATGACAATTACTATGCACCTGGAAAGACTTCTTCTTTGGGCACTCGCTCTAAACTGAAGGAAAAAGCATTAGCACAACAATGTGGAGAGGCAGGGCCTGAGGGGTCTTCCCTTGCTCCTAAGGAACGATGGGGTCTCTTTTACTATAGGGACGTTGAACATCGCTGGACTTAAGGCCTCTCCATCCAGGGCTAAACTTTTTTTAAAAAACAACTTACTATGTACATGCTGGCTATTCAGGAATCCCATTGTCTGTAAGGTGCCAAGGATGTATGAGCAACTATGCTCCTTCCTTCCCACTCCTTTTGGTCGCCGCACTGTGGGGGTGCTTATACACGTGAACCATAACTTTAAATGTTTATCCAAAAATACTTTTTTGACGGTCATGTGCTGGCCATGTCCTTTTATGGAGCGCTGAAGTTCACACAATAGCTAAAGTTTACACCCCAACCTGTGCACAGGTTTGCTGGGATTTCCTTTTGGCCATGGCTTCTCTTCCCCTCCCCCAATTCCTTTGTGGTTGGCGACCTGAACTGCGGGGCCAACCAAACCACTGACTTCTGGCCTTCAACACTTGCCACCCTGCAGCTGCACGTCGAACTTTGCATTTTAAAAGCCACCTTAGGCCTTTATAGTACCCTCCCTAAGCATGAACCTCTGCTACCCAACATGTTTGACCCCATGTGCACAACGTACATCAGATGTCTATGTCATGCATAGTTTTCATTTTTGCTCTGATGAATTTTCTGCCCCCAAATCTCACACTTCACAACCACAAAAATAGAATTTTCTGATCATAGGATGGTATTGGTGTCCTTTGCTCTGTTATGCCTGGTGGCACAAGCACCAAAAAAGGAGTAAACTTCTCCTGGATGAACTCACATCGCCTGAATTTTTGAGCTGGATAGACACAGAAACTTTGACACAGGAGTTTGAAACCCCTTTCTGTGATAATCCCTATCATGATCAACCTTCAAAGCAAACACAATCTACTAAGCATGGCACATCTCATTGTAGCGTTCTCAAGCTGCCTCAGAAGTCATAAAGTGCACCCTAGTGGAGGTGGACCACCTGAGAGTAATTTCCTCGCTGCAGCTTACAGCCCTTCTTGGGGTCATAAATGGACAGAAGTGTCCGCCCATCTAAACATGCCAGTAAGACAACACAAGCATCAAATTTTTGTTCAGAATAAGGCAAAAATATCACGGTGGGCGAACCATGCTATGCCTACTTCTTCCACCAATTTTTCGTGCCATGACAAAGCTTTTCTTGTATACAGGTTTAGCTGCCAGATAATACTATTGTAGAAACTTTAGATAAGGTGTCAGTCAAACTTTATAACTAATACTCTGAGTTGTACAGATATGACCCAGTTGCTCCTGCCAAAATTGACAAATACCTTGCCAGCGCACATATCTGCACCATTTCTCGTTACCCAGAGTTTATGAATTTTATTACTCATGATGAACTCTGGTACACCATTTGCAGTGCACCACACAGAAAAAAAGCTAGGGATTAGATGGGATTCCTATTGAATTCTATTAAAAATATTTTAATAGTATATCCTACCTGATGCTGGACTCAATGAACATGTCTTAGAGACACGCCTGATTCCAAGGGGCCAATTGGCCTATATAGTAACGTTTTTAAGAAGTAGGATAAGCTAGACTTGGCGAACTGTAGCCCTATCTCCCTCATTATACAAATCCAAAATGTTTACTATAATAGTGGCTAACCGCCTTGGGAAGTTGCCTCTGAGGTAATATCCTCTGAGAAATTTGGCTTTATCTCCAAGCAATTGATATGGGGAAACATACACACCATAACTAATGTCTTCCAATCTCCTACTAATGGAGCACTTGTTTTTAGATAAACAGAAAGCCTATGGTCGGGTCAGCTGGGATTATCTCAGGGTCTTCCTTCACAAGTTCCAACTCCCCTCCAATTTCATCAGCTGGGTAATTTTGTTCACTGAATCATCCATAATGGCAGTGCGTGGCCCAGGTTTCCTAATTGATTCTGTTCGCCCTCAAGGGGTTTCCAGCAAGGGGATCCCTTTGAGCCCACTTTTTATAACTTTATCCTTGACCCACTCCTCCTCAGTGTATATGCATGTCTTATTGGTGTTCATGTGAAAGGCCATGCACCAGTCAGGATGCTTGCAATTGCTGATGATTGTGTAATTGGGGCCTTTAGAAACCATGATGAACGAACAATGGAGGCAACTATATTGGGGAACTCTCAGGTTAGAACGCATCCATTAACGCCTCTGAGACTAAACTCATTCTCCTCAGAAGATACCGAGCCTGCTGGTCACCGGCGTCCTCCAATCAGTGTGTTCCAGAAGCTCAGTCTCTTATTAGCTTACCCAGGCGGTCATGCCAAATCTCCCTCTCATGCTCCCTTTTGTATCCAGGCCCACAGAGGGTCCGGTACACCACATGGGAGTATGTCTGGAGGTGGAAGGGAAAGCCTCTTCAGGAATGAAGCACCACATCTTAGGAAAGGTTACTAAGCGCATCGCCTCCCTATGAGGCCAGCAAACCAGCCTGATCTGACAGGTGTGGTTGCCAACTCCCTGATTCTGCCAATAGTTTGGTTTGCTGCACACGCTATAGCTTTCTCTTTATCCTTCTTTGCTACCTTATATGCCCTTATCCAAGGGTGGCTTTAGCTAAGCCTCCCTCCTCCTGTGCGTCTGGATATCCTGTTTGACTCAAGCCATAGAGAAGGTATGGGACTGATCAACTACGTGGACCATGCCTCCAAAATACTTAGCTCCTGGATTGCACAGATAACCATCCCTACACTCCCTTCCCAGCACTAATCTCACACAACACAACCCAATATTGCCCACGCTCTATGCCTCTGCAACCCAGACCATCCCAAATCCATCCTTAACTATCTGGATTCTCACCCCTCTTCCACGGCCCCCACGGTATCTCTGCCCACTTCAAGAGGATTCTCCTGAACATGCAGAGTTCAGAATGTAAAATCATCATCAGTGGTCACACCTACCAGAAAGGTCGCCCTACCCCCATTTTCACACAGGAAGTCCATGGTGAGTTGTTTTGCACAATTTTTACCCCATTGGCCATCCACCATTTCCCGCGTTGACTGTCTTGATGCACTGGATATAACTTACTCATTGAATACCCAGAAGGACATTTGGAGGTACTTCCGCCACCCTCTATTACAGCCCAGGATTTGCGTCCATGTATGAAGTTGCCTGAAGAGGGTATATCGCACCTCTAAGAAATCAACGCCTCTCAGCCTTCATGCGTTGTGTGTGGCCAATATGGTTCATTAATCAACCGTTTGGAAGAATTTCCGCTGTCTTAAGTAATATGGCGTGATGTTATGCGTCTCTTTTGTCAGGAGCAAGTATGGGCTTTCAGCCTGTCTAAGAACATCTTTGCCTTTTCCATGACCTCCCCAATTCGCCTTTCTTTCCACGCCTTAGTAGTAGGTATTGTTATGTGGATGATACAAATTATTATCCTTGACACTCTTTCTGACACTACTCCCACCCTCCAAAAAGCTGTGCGTTGAGTCCATTCCCACCTCATGGATCACTCCCAAACTTACCCGCTTGGTCATTTACCATCACGCCAACACCAGATGTTTTATCCTGATTCCCTGTCTGGTTCCTCATCTTGGACCATGTCCTACATTTGTGCTCAGTATTGGATCAGGCTTCCACTATCTCTCCACCTCTTCCTTCCACTGGCGGTCGTGCTAGCAAAAGGAGTTAGCTTTGGCTCCTCTGGAGAGCCTGTCATGTATATTTGTGTCCTGATAATGTTGCTTTCAAAAGTGTCCGTCCTATGGTCGCCCTTACCCTGATAAAACTAAAATTAAAAGCTTTCAATAATATTAATAAGTTATGTGTTTAAAAGGTTGACTAAATTTGGGATTACATTATAAACACTTCTACATTTAATTATTATACGCTGAGAATATAGGCACTAACTCTACTAGCCTAAGAGCACAGGGTGACTATTTCTATATGCAAATATTAACTACTGTGAATAATGAACAAATAATTCCTGATAAGTTTATTATATTCAAGATTTATCATATTGTTGAACTACTTAAATTGCTGATGAATCCCCTCTCCCAGCTAACTAAATTGACCCAATTTATTTAACAGTATGAAATCAATTAAAAGTTTTATTGGTAGTGACAATTTATTCTATGCCTGTCCAAGACCCATTTGCAAATATGGGTCAATAACTTATATTCTGACCAAATTGAGACAAACCATAAAATAGCAAGTTTAACTTTAAAAATCTAAGTCTAGAACTAGATAAAAGTTTTTTTGATACTATCTATATGCTATAATAAAGTTTCACTAAGGGCTAGTTTGAAGTGATCTATAGGGGTTCAATAAGCACAAGTACAACTCATTTAAAATATAGTATTTTATAAATAGGATCTATCATTATCTGAACTATCACCTTCTTATGTCTCTGAGAGTGATAATCTACTATTTGTTTAAATTTGAATATAACCTGTGCAACCCCAGTTAGAACATCGTGGTTCTCACTACATGGGATATCCAAGATCACTCTAATGGGAATAAATCCTCATAAGATGAAAAATGACTTACCACCTGAAACTGAAAATTCATTTGGGGCTGGGGCCCCATCCTCTAGGAAAACTACCATTTTTACTAAAATTATATAATTAAAAAATTTATCCACCCTAACATTTTAGATGAGGCACCTAATCACTAAGAAATAGAGCAACTAGCCCTGGCACTGATGCAAGGGTACCAGCTTTACAAGTGATGGCAGATGGATAGTAGATCAAACCTATTCCACATGGCCAAAATCCAGGACCACTTTGAGAGGCCTACCAAAAATTCCATTAATTTATCATTTTCTAAACTTTATAACACGATGACCATTACTGAAATCATCAAGTAGTACTTGGCAAAGTAATTACATCCCACTATTCACAAATATCAAAATGCAATCTCCCACCACTACGCTGCCATAGATCACTTGAAAGTACATACCCAGGAGTCAGTAGCAACTAATTGGTCATTAATAACAAGTCTTGAGATTAATTTTTGGGAGGCCAAAGCTGCTGTTAAGGCTAATTACAACCACTCCTGATAGGCCCACAACCAGATCAAAGTTTTATAGAAGAATTAAGTAACCAGATCAGGTCATAGGGAAATCTGCCATGGACAGCAGGGGGGTTCACTACTGAATGGTATCAAAACCTAGTGGACCTACAACAGTGGATACCCCATTTAATCGCTGATATAGAGGAGCTGTCCAGATATGCCACTAAGTATATCCATGAAACATGTAGCTCCATATATTAAGTGATAGCTCAAGTTGATTTACACTTACAACCCTACCATGCTTTTCTGAGACCAGTGCAACAACTGAGTGAAGCTGCTACTGTTAATTTATAAGCTCATGAATACTGAAGTGATTAATCTCTTTCTGCCTTAGAGGCACATTATTCAAATTGAAACTAGCAATGAAATTTGGTTATTCAGACCAACATACCAATGATTCCTTCCAAGCCCAGATAGATACTTATAATACATTTAATACCAATCTTTGGGAGCAATTGGAAGCTACAAAAAAGATGGTTTATACTTTTGATGAGGATGTCCAAGAATCACGATGGGAAATATTTTACCTTACTTTGGAACTTCCTACATTGAAAAAAACAAATAAAGATGTTAATATACTTTGTATCTTAGACGGCATGTAGGGAAGACTTTGCAAGTGCCAATTACCACCTTCCAGACTAAGCCAGCCAAATATGTAAAAATACTTTAAAGTTTGGGTAAAATGGATTTAAAAGCTGTGCAAGATCTAAGCTACTTCTCCAAAAGCTGAATATAGGATAATAAGGGGAATTAGAACTGGGAAGGAGGTGCCCACTTAACAGTGTACCCTTGTAACGGACAAGTTTGTCTCATTCATTAAATTATGACTCAGATTCAGATTTTCCAAATCTGAGGCGGTTCGCTTTGAAACATTTTTGGTTCAGTTTTTTGGGCTCTGGGTTATGCCTCTCCTGAGCTGTAGATTAGGCTTGTGTGAGCCTAATCAATAACTCAGGTGAGGCCCTAAAGCGCTGCCTTTATAAGGCGCATGTGCTCGTTCTGAAGTTTAATTCAGAATTCTAAGCAAACCTTAGCATTCCCTTCCTGGGGAGCATTGTCAGTTGCTCCCCAGAAGAGCTCTGGTCGGTGAACACCTTTGGCTTTCATGTTCCTGAATAAGAATAAAGGAGTCTCAGGGTTCACATACCTCACATACCTGCGGTCTTTTTCAGGTGTTTCATTTTGAGGAAGCTTTCGCATGGTTGCATTGGACCAACCACCCAGAGGATTTACATAGCCAACCAATAGTAGGTGAATGTTTGGCGCTTTTGGTGCCCCAAACCTCTCCCTACCCAGTTAGGCCACTTTTGTTGCTTATCAGTGCACCAAAGCAATATGTAAAAATATACAGCGGTCAGAACTGAATTTTCCTGGTCTGTGACAATCCTTGAGAGAATAGCAGCTTTCTCACCTTCCTTTAAGGCTACTGAGAAGCTGTATACCTTGCCAACTCTAGCACCAGGTCTAGAATTTACTCCCATGGAGCCCCGTCCCAAGCCTAATCACACATTGTGGGCCCTTTTAATACCAGTACTTTTGAAAATTTGAGGTCACAAAATCTAAGCCCACAACCTGCCTATTTTTAATAAGGAAGGAAATGCGTCACTTTATTTTTCAGTTTGAGATGGTGATGATGGGCGCCCCAGATCAATGAAGCTTTAACAATGATCAACTTCAAAGACCAGTGAATTATCTAATTAATAATGCCTCGTCTGAGACTTGCCACCACTCATGACAAAGTATGAGAGGCTGTCCTATATGAACTTGGAGTCCCCAAGCGTTTGGTCACCCAAAATGCTGCGTTCATGAATATATCCTTTTGTAGGATAGGACATTTATTGAGCTTTCTGAATGGTCTACTGAAAGTCCAAGTGCTATTAAGAGCCAAGGTCATGATTAACTTTGATGTTAAGATATCTCTACGCCAGGCAGTCAAGCCTTACTAGAATTTAGTCAACAATTTGCTTCACGCCTTTATCCAAGACCTACCTACAGCCAGATTGTCCACTTATCTGAAAAGGTTTTAATATAATTTGGACCACCAAATGCTGGATTTGACTCTCACCTCATAACCTTCTGCCACAAAGAGCAACCATTTTGGAGATTGACAGAACGCAATAAGTCGCATTTCAAATAGCAAACTAAAAAGAATCAAAAGCCAAATGATTGGGTAACCGCACCTGCTTAACTTCCACAAGTCTGTTCATCTGGCTCAACAGTGCAAGGCCCCAACGTGCACCACGTGAAGTCAACAAATTTAATAAAACAGCTTCAGAATGAGACTTGGCTCAATAGAGTGGGGTTCTCTATTGATGACAAACCAACTACCCTAGAACACCTTCCTGATAATGCCCTCTTCAGCACAACGGAACTGGGTAGCCCCCTATGTACAGCAATTGCTCACAATGCCCATCTAATTACCCATTTTTAGCGCTCTTCTCTAGAGTTAGAGGGCAAAGAGATTGTTAACAAACCATATGCTTAATAAATCCTTGAGCTCCCTCATGGAGATAAACCCCAGAGATCTTCTAATATACCTGCACTCTTAGGAGTTAAGTTTTCAATAGACCTAGATACCCTAGTCACCCAGTGCTCTCCCTTAGCCAGCAGCTGGCTGAAAGTTTTAATTCAATTGACTCTGCTTTTATTCACACATTAAATAAAAAGTTTTCTTTATTTTGAATGTACATAGATCGATATTTGATAAACAAAGTAAAAGTCTAAGCTGTAATTGATAGTGGTGCGCCAAAAATATTGTCTTAACTTGGTTATTTAATTTGCCTTAATAGTACCTGATGTCAATCATAGTAAGGATTATAGAACATCTGGGCCCAATAGTACTAGGATCCAAGGAGCATACAGTGCATTGCCACTTCAGTTTGTGCCACTTACAAATAATGATCCTGCAATTGTATTACATAATTTAAACTATTACATATTGATCAGTATCATTTTCCTTAAACCTATTGTTACATTGTGATTTCCAAAAAAAAACACTTAAACTATCCTTAAACAAATGATGCCTTTATATTAATCAAGAAGGGTGGTTAGCTGATCAGGTAAAACTGCTTCCATCCTGCGTGCAAGTTTTGAGTTCGAAACCTGTACTGGCTAGAAAAATTCTCGGTGTGGTATATTTGTCCCAAGGTCGACCCACCTCGAATATTTTTTATTTTTTTACTTTTTATATTAATCAAGATTAAAAAACTCAGCGACCATGCCCCCTGCTTACACAAATCTAGTATATGTGATGGCATTTTATATTAAATAACCATCTGAAGGGTCACAGGCTTATAAAACCCCCTGAAATTAATATGGAGCACCACAGAATTCCGCTATGGGTCTCCCTTGCCCACCAATTAGCACCATGGATTCAGAAGGTCATAGAAACAGACTTAAAATTAAAGATACCTGAAGGGCTACTAGAAGAGGTGTACCAAGTGCAGGAATGATTATACCAAAATTTGCGTAGCACTAGTCTTGATTATTCCAGGTCAACAGGTATATGAATATTTATATTCAATTTACCAAAAACCCCATTTACATTAAAAATAAAGATTATGCCTTCTTGCACTAGTATTTTTTGGAGAGGTGCTCACAGTAGTGGGGATTGGAGATCTTTCTGATTTTGGCTTGCCAAATGAATAGCCTGGAGTTTATTCAGTAATCCCAAAAGAGAGCCTTGCTGACTAACAGAGGAGCAAAAAGATCAGGCTATGTTGCTTTTTGATATATACCTAGCCATTTTCGCTCAGATCAATTCTAACCTTAGACAAGCCAAAGGAGATGAGCATTTAAATAATATTGGGGATGCCATCTAAGTTGGTTGATGGAACAATGACTTTATGTAAAAGAACAGGTTGTTTATCAAGAAGTGGATAAACTATAAGAGGCTGAACTACTAGTCCTATCAAAGAGCCCTTGGGCTAGCTTCATTCTTATTGTAAAAGGAAATGCGGGATAAATAGGTTAGTATTCAATTATCAGAGATTAAGTCCTATCACAAAAAGACTCTTTCCCACTCACATAAACTGATAACGCCCTTAATAGGTTGGGAGATGCCAAATATTTTCTGCCATGGACTTCATCTCAGGGTACTGGCATATTGAGGTGGCCTAGAAGAGCAGGAGAAGTGTGCAATAATTACTTCTTGAGGGCTCTTCCAGCTAACCAAAATGCTTCAAGGGCTATTCAATTCTCCAGCAATCTTTAGCAGGCAATGAAATATCTAGGAGATCGAAACTCTCATGTGTTCTAGTTTAACTAGATAATATCAACATATCTTCTCATAACTTTAACCAAGACTTGGAGCAACAAAAGCCAGTTTTCTGAAGACTGCTAGATACTAACTTAAAAAAGCTAAAAAACGTCGTTTTAAAAAGTTAATTAAGATATTAAGGCTTCATCATTGACTAAGATAAGCTTTACCCCCAATACTGAAAATAGAGGCCATTTAATAAAAATAAAATACCCGCCAACATGTGCAACGTTCAAGTTTTTTAGTTATGATAGGGTATTATAGATGCTTTTTATAGAGGTTTTCTTGTATTGTTAAGCCTTTATTTATATATTAAAAAAGGGGTCAAGTTCACCTGGACCTCAGAGTGTCAGTCTGCATTTGACCAGATGCAAATCAAGCTGATGAAGGAAGGTATCTTTCAATACCCAGAATTTAGGAAACAATTCATAATTCAAGTGGACGCGTCTCTAATGACCATTGGCGCTGTTCTTTCAAAGGTGGGAGAGGACGGCAAGAAGCACTTAGCAGCATACTGCAGTTTGACTCTCAATTGCCATGAACAAAATTATACTTTCACGGAAAAAGAGTGCCTCACATTCATATATGTTTGCAAATATTTTTAGGCGTACATATATAGGGCTAGTTTTAAATTGTCACCAATCACAAATCCTTGAAATGGTTGTCAGCCAGCTAAGAAAAGCTCCAATTGACCTGGTGGAATTAAGGCTATCTAAAGTACCCAGTGGGATGAAAACTAAAAAGCTAAAGCCTTAGCATGCCTATCAGCTAAGTTATCTTACAACTCAATAATAAGGTAAGAAAAGTGATAGATTTACTAAAATAAATGGCATACTTTATATAGTACTAGGGAAGAATCAAGAGAATAAAAGATTTGTTTTATGCTAAAGCTAGATGAATCATCAGGGAGCTATTCATAGTTATCTTGTAATAGGATTTCTCAATCAATTAAGTAAGTAATAATTTTCCAAAACTTGTAAAGTAGGTCATATGGTGCACTTCAAATAGATAACAAATAATAATGATAAATAAAATGTAACCTCAAAGTAGAAGATTTACCCATATTAGGAAGAATTCAATAAGGGCTACAAAGTTTAAAGAAGCATCAATGGAGATTAACACAAGGCACTAAAACTCTAAGCACATGATTATGAGATTATCTACCCAGAAAGCTCAGCTCACCACAGCTTGAATGGTCAGCCAAGTCTATCCCTAATAGCTACCCTGGTCTCCTTTGGGGATGAACTATTTGATAATATGTGGAAAACAATTATGCATATAAACCAAAAGAGATATATGTGGCCCTACAATGACTTATTGAAGACACTGTGATCATCAAATGAACATTATATAAGACATATGATGAAGGATCCATGAAAGTGATACCAAGACATTTAAGAAGGACAGATGCTATAATGGAGGATCACAGAGCCATGGGACATGGGGGTACGTTAAAAGCTCAAACAAGTTAGAGCCAATTACAATTGGTAGTCAACTCATTTTGATGTACAAGATGTAATCTCAAATTTCATAAATGTGAACTCAATAAGGCTTCAATCAAACATCATACTAGTTGATGAACCAAGCTGAGCTTGGCACGCCATTTTGACAGATGTTTTTGGTCCTCTCTCTACTAGTGGCCTGAATTCTAAAATTATCATTGTGACTTTTGACCATCTTATTAAATGGGTTGAAGCCAAAGAATTTCATATATAGGAGCATTGGAGACAGAAATTATATTATAAAATGCTATTTAATAACATAAATAACCACAGATGATACTCATTGACAGTGGGACTAACTTACATCTAATCTGGTCCCCCCAACTCAATTTTCTTAATTTATCAGAGTTGTCCTATCAGCTCCCATATCACCCCAAAACCAACAGAATAATTGAACAAGTGAACAGGACATTAGATCAAATACTTAAGAAGATCTCAGCAAACTCACCATTCCAGTGGGCACTTCATGTTAGTCTTCTTCGTTTTAAGTAAAAATCAAGCTATCACAGTGCAACTAGAAGCACCCCATTCAAATTACTATATGGTCATCAGCCACCCTTGCCCCATTGCTATACTCTATCCTTTCTGATCCACCTGACATTAGTCATTTTAATACACCAATATACTAGCATAATTATTGATAAAGTTACAGTCTCAGAACTACAGCTCCACTATGGCCAATAAGATATCTCAGGAAGCAAATGATGATTTTGAATAAACAAGTCTAACCACATAGCACTAGGAAACACAATAGGTTACTGTTATACCCATAGTTCTGGGAAAACAAATAAGCTATCATTTTTTTGTTAAGGGTCATATATGTAAATGACAGAATGGGACCAGACGTTTATATGATTAGTGAAATTCGTGGAGGCTGGATTGTCAATAGGGTATGTTGAAACTGGCGCTTAGATTTCATATTTCAGATACACATGTCCACAAAAACAACAATACAAGTTGCTGTTTGAATACAACAATCTGGGTAAAACTGTAAAGAAAACTTTTTTATCAGGAATAAAATTTATTAACTAACAAAAGGAGCCCACTTTAGTATCTGTTACTGCTGGTTGCTCATAGGCTTGCTATATCATCTCCTTTAGACTCAAACTATCTACTAATGAAAAAAGACCCCCTTCCAGATAATCTCACTCAGATATGCTCTCTCTACTAAATTTCTCATTAAAACATCTCGTGGTTACTGAGAAGCCTTAAGATTGTAAACTACCAAAATGATATCCAAATTAGGCCAGGAAAGTAAGTGAATAGGGCTTGGGGCATTTTCAACATAATATTAATATTCCAGAGTAATCAAATATGCCATATGTACTTAGTTTACTAGTGACTGGTCATAATTCTTTATAAGGGACCCTATTACAGATGTTTTTATGCTGTCGTAAGGCAAAATAGCATATCAATGCTGAATTAATATAGTAGCCAAATAATAGATCAAAGCTATGGCATTAATGTTCTATTCTGTATGTAATGAGAAGTGCATTGGTGGAGATTTAATGATCTAATTGATAGTAAAATAGATAAGTGATAAACTTCTTATCAAAATGTGGGCTGCACGCTATAAAAATACTTAAAAGTATATAAAACCTTTTATCTAAGTATTAGTTAAATATATTTTAACTAAAGAATATAAACTGAGTGTTGGTTAAATCAATTATTTTTCCTCACTGACTATACATCAAGTAATTAAGATGAGTGGGGGTCAGATAAGTTATTAGGAGCCCATGGATGTAAAGATGGAGGGCTGATAGTACTATTAAAGAACTTAGCATGCAACCGATTGATAAGTTAGCCCTTAGTGGGGTCTTATAGAGTGTAGGCATCTGTATCTGTCTTCTCTATAATCTTAAAGAGACCTTTCCAGTATATTCTCTAACTTGCTAGTTTTTCTAAAGCCATGGTTATCATAATATCAGACCAATTCTCCTATGCTGAAAGTAAATAAGGACTGGCGGTCCTCTATATTGCATGCTCTAGACTTGACTTTATGAGCTAGCGCGTTGAATAGATGGTGCATTGTAGCTGAATTAAGTTCATGTAAGCTTCTCTAGATATTAATTAGATCTCATGCTCTCTTCTTTAACACATAAGTAAAAGAGCGGAAATAGTGCGGGGTGCTTCCCATGTAATAACTCAAATGGTGAGTGCCCCAAGGCCAAGTGATAAGCAATCACATAGGCAAATATTGCAGAAGGCAAAAGAGGTTCCAGATGGACGCTTTTTCAGCAACCAACTTGCGTAAAACACCCACCACAGTACTATTCACACGTTCAACAGTGCTGTTATCTCAGGGTAATAGGGCGTAGACAATAATCTTCTTATACCCATCAGCTCATTAACTTTAGAGATAATTTGTGATGTAAAGTCAGTCCCATTATCTGTTAGAATAAACTGGGGACAACCATGCCAATAAATAATATTCTCTAAAAATAAACTTAGCGGTGGTTGCCACGCCCAGATTCTTAACTTCTTTGGCCTTCACTTATTTAGATAGGTAATTGATGGCCACATATATATAATTCAATTGACCGCAGGTATTGGCCAAGGGTCCCACAACGTCAATAGACTTGGTGTGCCAGGCAAAATTGGGTTTAACTACTTGATATGAATTGGCCTTCCAATATGTCACTTCCACTTAGCATTCTAATTGAATAAGTGAGCATCTCGTGTATATAAAAAGTCATTCAATCCCAATAATAGTTTGAACTTATCTGTTTGAGTTTTTCTTAAGTTGCATATGCCCCGTCATCTTGTAGCCTGCAATAATCAAGTCAGTCCTCTAAGTGGGCCAGAGAATTATGACAGATTGTTCATTAATAGTTTTATAAAGTTTCCCGTCTTTAATAAAAGATTTCTGACCCAGCTTTTCCATCTTGCGTTGAACCTCTTCAGGTTTGTTATCATATGGATGAACCACCATTTTTTTCAAACAATTCATAAGTCTTATCAGCCAATAAGGAAACGGTAGGCAACATAGAGAGTTCATCCAAGTTTTGATGCTTAATGCCAGGCTGGTGTAGAATTTTGAAGTCATATGCTTATTACTTCAGAGCCCAGCGGGCCAGCCATCCTTTGAGTTCCTTAAGATTTTGTAACCATTTCAGAGAGGCGTGGGCTGTTGCCACTATAAAATGTATGCTGTGGATGTATACCTGAAATTTTTTATAAACATAAATTACTGCTAAACATTCTTTTTCAATAATAGTATAAATCTTTAATGTATATCCAGCATCCAGCTGTGATAAGCAATGGGGTGTTCTATCCACTCAGAATCAAGCTGGGATAACACCGCCCCTACAGCGGAAAGTGATGCATCCATCTGAAAGATGAATGTCTTTTTAAGTATGGTATATAAGTACTGGCGTTTGGGTGTGGCACAGCCTTAGCTTGTCAAAGGCCAGATTACAAGCTACCATCCGCTCAAAATGTACTCTATTTTTGATAAGGTGAATTAAAGGTTCACCTAATTTACCAAAAATTTTCATGACCAGTATTAGTAACCAACTATCCCAAGGAACACTTGAATGTTGCACTTACATTGGTCATGTCATCCATTTGATGGCTTCTATATCTACAAGTTGGGGCCATGGGCTTAGTTTGTCAATGATAAATCCCAGATATTCGAGTTGCTCTCAAAAGAAGTTAAACATATGCAGCATAATTACAAAATCCACCTTGGCGAGCTTGTGGAACACCTCTTCCAAGTGCTATAGGTTTTTGTTAAACGTTTCTAGAAAAAATGGTTATATCATCTAGATAAACTAGGACACAGAAGATCTCTGATTTTCTAGTATTATATCCATACCAATTGTAAAGTTGTGGGGATATTGCACATCTCCTGTGGCTTTCCATGTGGGTTGATACAGACCATGGATGATTATCATTACACACTTTTCCTGCTCCTCGTTGGGCAGCTTGATTTCCAGAAGCTGGAGATTAAATTTATAACTTAGAAGTATTGAGCACCGCCCAAGCGGTCTAGCGCATTTTCAATCTGTGGTAGGGATAAGAATCCTTTTTGGTGAGAATGTTGAGCTTCCAGTAATCTACTACTACATGGTTAGAACCATCCTTACTTTAATAATCAACACTGTGGAGGCTCATGGACTCTTGGAGGGCACCAACATCCCATGTTGCACTAGCTGTTTAATTTCACCATTAACGACTTCATCCACCGCCTTTAAGTGCCTAACAGGATGGAGGTGAATGGTGGATGATTTCTGGTATAAATTTTGTGAAGTACATAGTTTCTCAACCCAAATCAAAAATTGTTTTTCGCAAAAAACACACGATACTTATTGATAAAGGGCCAGCGCTTTTTCCTTATTCTCCTCTGTTAACCCTAATAGGCTTTCCTGTGGCACTAAAGAAGATTTGGAGTGATTAGTATCACTGGTCAGGCCCAGTTCCTTTAAGGTACTAAAGTCATGAATATTCTCTACTTCATCAACTGTGAGAATATGTACAAAAACAATGATTTGGTGTCACATTATTTAAATAAGATTAGGATATAGGTTGGCTAGTAATAGTTTAATTTCGCCATGGTCAGGAGGGATTTCTCTGGCACAGTGACCAGTTTGAGATTAGAGTGATAAAACATTTTAATTATTTCGCCATATAACCCATGTGGAATTTTTAGGTTAATTTCAGTCCCCATAAGTTAATAGCCTACTGGAATGGTTGGATTAAAATTTATTTCTCAGTGGAGCGCCCTTAGTTTCCATATCTTGAGTAGGCAATCGCTGACTGCGGCCATGAATCCACTGATGCCTCATTATCACTATGCCATCCTTACATGCAAGTATACAACCTTATGTTTATGAGGTGAAGAGCCTTTGGGCTTTTGATTGTACTATAGCGTAAGATATCATGCTAGTATCTCCAAAGTTTTTTCTTCAAAATCAGTCTTAACTCCAAAAGTTCTTGTAAAAGAGGTTTCAATTAGAAAATAATAACTTTGAATTAGTAACACTAAAGCTGGAGCCAATAAAACTAACGAAGCAAACCTCAGTGGCAGCACACTATATGCTTAACAAGATAATTATCTGAGGCCCCGTGGTACATATCTTTTTCAATGGTCAATATCCAGTGCCTGACCAAGTTTCTTCATCAATTTAGTGACATGATGTTGCCAGTGCCACACTGTACATGATAGCTCTTACTTTGAGCTTATTAAAAGTAATATCAATGTAAGTGATTTCAGTAGCATAAGCATCAGCTGCGTTGACTGTGTTAACATCCATGGAATCTGCTTGCCTTAAATAAGATTGTAGGTCTTTGTATAACTGCGGGCTTTATTCCTTCTAAAGTACCAAAAGGTATGGCCGGCTGGCCTCCATCTAACTTGGGATTATCACCTGAGGTGAATGGAAGCGTGTGTTAGCCTATCTTTTAACACAAGAATTCACTACTACTTTGGTAACTAACTTGTCTTTGTGTTCATTTAATGGAACAGGTGGTAACCACTACCACATCATCTGCTAACTTGGCACAACGCCAAAGGTGGAGCATTTTTGTTGAACAATGGTTTAACATAACGCGATTATATACATTTTGTCTTACTGGGTTTTTTTAGAAGAGGCAAAAGTAGATAATATCAGTTCTACTTCACCCAATATTTTCCAAATCTTACTTTTTCCTGGGCTCACATAATGAACCTTGGGTTTGTAAACCAAACTAGGTCATTATTTGCATAATTCTCCATGTTTTTATAAAGATAACAAGTAACCTGATCAATATCAGGCCTAGGGAAACAAGGGCCATATGGTCTTGCTAATTCAATCTTTGTAAAGATGGCCTTATCAGGACGGTCACAGAGCTCCCGATGACTGGAGTTAGTTGCCTCAAAAAGATGCAGCACAGTAGCGGAGATATTTTACCATATGAGTAATATCATTCTTCTCATTCACAACAGGGATTAGAACCCAATAAAACTCTTTATAGGGCTTTCAGGTGTGACGCAGAGTGATTTTTGCATTAAAATTAGTCATCACCTTGGCCCATATAAAACTTGAGTTTTATAATAAAACAAATCAGCAAAAAGCTGTAACAGACTTATTTTATTAAAAATAAGAAACAGCGTTTTCCGCGTTATAGTCCGTTCTGCTCCACCAACTCTTTCACAATTAGAGAAATGGCATTGTGGTAACTCATGCCAAGTTCTCATAGTTTAGGCATTATCAACTCCTGACTTATGGAGTCTAAGGAATTCATTAACTTAGCCAACATAATGGCCTCAGAGGCACCACCCATACTTAGTTCAGATAAAGCTGGAAAGTTGTGTACAATGCCATTTTTATTAATTTTAAGAAGATTAATTAGACTAAATGAAATCTGGTACACTATTACACAAGGGTATGGAGGTTGAAACGATTTGTATTGAACTGAAGATCTAACTGATGGTGGGCAAGCTTGAAACACTTCTGAACTACTGATACATACAGGTTAGAAAGTTCAGCTGAAACCTCTTTGCCTGCAGCTATATTTGTTACTGCCAAGTGAATTGAAAATTCAGAACAGTGGGTGTGAACCCACAATAAAGTTGACTAATCAACACAGAAAAATAATGGCGTTCCAATGTAAATTGTTGCTCAGCCAGTTAAAATTCTGAATAACAGTGGTGATAGTATTTTTAGCTCCTTACTTCTATCCTTATAAGTGTACTAAAGTTTGCAATGAGCCAATCTCCCTAATAGGATCAACAAGGGATAAAGTTTGATAACTCAAGTTATGCTCAAAGCTGTCAAGGAATAGTTGAGGATCCTTTAATGTAGCTACTAGAAAAGATACTCAAAAATTTTGAGATAATATTTCATCTGAGCCTGAGCCTTTTAGCCTCACCATTTATTACTATAGAGATGCGTGAGTGGAAATAAGTTAAGTTGGCCTTTTGGAGTGCCCATGTTAGGTTCATAGTCTGTGCGGTGGTAGCAGGAGAAATACTATTATTTTTGATTATAAAATTTGTATTTATGTAGAGTAGCAAACATGCCCCTATAGTGTGCAACACTGTTAAAACTGACACTTGAGCATCATATACAGATACACAGGTCCACATAAACAAAAACACCATATAATGTTGAAGACATAAATTTGGGTAAAAACTGTAACAACAAAAACCTTATTATCAAGATAGGGTTTATTTTTAACAAAAGGAGCAAACTGTAGTATTTGGTATGGCAGCTTTGAAGAGGCTTGCTATATCAACTAAATAGTAGACTCAAACTATCTACAAAAAAAGACCCCTTCCAGATAGCAATTTCACTAAGATATGTTCTCTCTACCAGAGTTCTCATTAGTGCATTTTGTAGTTACTAAGCAGCCTTAAGATTGGTAAAATACTGGATTGATATCCAAATTAGGCCAGAAAAGTGAGTGAATAGGGCTTGGGGAATTTCCAACATAAGATCAATATGCCATAATAATCAAAATATTCCAGATGTACTTGAATTACCAGTGGTTGGCTATAATAATTATAAAGGACTTTATTACTGATGTTTTTATGCTGACATGAGGCAAAATAGCATATTGGCTAAATTAAAAATAGGAGGCTATTAAAAGATCAAAGTCATGACATTGGTTGTCTATAATTTAAGGACTGAGAAGTACATTGGCAGGGATTTAGAAATTCGATTAGTAAATTGGTAAGTGACCAACTTTGTATAAAAATGTGGGCCACACGCCATAATGATTACTAAAGTTTTATTAAGCCTTTTATTTAAAAATTAGCTGATTATATAATTAAATATAAATATATATAAACTTAGGGTTGGTCAAATCAATTACAACAGGATGCACGCTAAAATTACTATGATCCTATTGGAATTGAAACACTAAATACTTTATGGATTGCAACTGATAAAAGATAGTGATTATTGGTGCAAAAAAACATCTTTAGAACAACTATTTACCAAAACTCTCAAAACTAGTCAAGGAGGGGGAGATGTTGGATATAGTTATTGGATTCAAGACCATACCCTAATACTTCTACATTTGATTATATATACACTGAGAATGTTAGCACTGATTTTACTAGCCTAAGGATACAGATTGCCTTGTATATGAAGATACTGAATACTGTGAAAAATACAGCTGATATCTTATAAATTTATTATATTCAAGATGTATCATATTGTTCAACTACCTAAATTGCTGATGAATCCTTCTCTCCCAGATTACTGAGTTGACCCAATTTATTAAACAGTAGGGAATCAAATACAAATTAATATTGGTAATGACAATTAGTCTAAGCCTGTCCAAGACCCATTTGCAAATATGGTTCAAAAGCTTTTATTCTGAGAAAAACTAGATAGCTTATAAAATTTAGCAAGTTTGACATTTAACCCAAATCAAAAAATAAATAAAGGTTATTGTTTACCTACTAATTTAGATATCACTAAGTTTCACTTTGGGTTTGGTTTGAGGAAATTAATAGGAGTTAATAGACATGAGGCCACCTCATTTATAACAAATGATCTTGTAAAAGGGATCTATAATAAGCTGGACTATCACCTTCTCACATCTCCAAATTCAAGAATTGACTATATTATTTAGTATTATTATAACCTGTGCAACTCAGTAGCACACTATCCACATGATAAAAGGTGAGAAGTTGAGGTAGACGCTAAAACGTTTGCTACTCTTGTAATCAAAGATTTGTGGCAACTTTCTTTTGTCAAGCTTTCAATTGGAGGCATATATAGTTTATCTAAAAAATTATTACTTAATATAGCACCAATTGGAAATTTGAGCATTCTAATTAATATTTTAATTAGGTTTTTGCCACAAATTTTAATAGATGGCGTCAACATTATGTTATTTCTAGTCCTGACATTGATAGCTACCTTCTATAATTTAGAGATGTAAGTATAATTAATCAATAGATTCTGCCACATATTCACCCCTTCTAACAGACTAAATAAAGGAAAGCTAAGTTAAATCAATTTTATCACTAAATTAAAAAGATGGTTACAAGTAAAAAAGTCTAGATTATTGATCAATATAGAGATTAACTCCTGGCATAAAGCAAGCTTGGCAACAAGCTGAGGGTAAATTTTTGATTTATTGGCTACTCAGAGTGTCAGAAGGAAACTTAAGTGGAACTAAACCTTCTCTGGAGGTTCAAAGGTTCCTAACAATTCTCAGTGGCTGGAGAGATTTCAGACTGAGAGAATTGGGCTATAAACTAAAATAAATATCAATTGTAAAAGTAATTTATTATAAAAAGTTTTGTACTACTTAAGGTACCAAGAAAAACTAAAACACATGATAAGTGATATGTTAATACCTCATGTGAGAGTGAAAGGAGATTTAGGAATGAAGAAGGCAATGTCAGGTTGAGTTTAGAGTTAGAATAGATCAGGATCTCTTGTTGAAGGATGGACTGAAATCAAATAATAATAAGTAAACAAGGCCAGTCAACATTGAGACAAATATACCACACTGAGTATTTTTTATCCTGTGCTGGTTTTGAACTTGTGTCAATCAAATCTGACCCAGAGTGGAGCAGTAACCACCCCGCTATGCTACCACTCCTCAAGATCAAGTAATAATGACGCAGGTAAATAGCTTCCATTATCTGCTATTAGAAAGACAATAGGTATAAAGCATAATATGTGGCATTGGGTATTTAATGAGGTGAGTAGCGGATTTAAACACTATTACATCCTCAAGCCCAATATATGGATGAATAGTAACTTGGATCAGGCATTTTTCCCTACCTCGTCAACCAGTGGAGCACTAAAGATGCAATTTATACAGAGTTTGTTGGGTCATAAACTCAGCAATATTACAGTAAATTGATTAGTGCATGAAAAAATATAAGAGTATTATTGATTTCTAGGCCTTATGCCTTATAAAACATTGGTAGATTTATCATTATAATAATTTTGGCTTAACCCAGATTAAGAATCAAATAGTAATTATAAACCAATGTCAATAATAATAATAGTAAAATCAACATCGATTAGAGTAGTTGATATATCATAGCCCTAAAGTCAAGGCTTCACCTAAATCAAGGCAAAATCTGACATAGCCCCCTTCAAGCCTTGACTGAGGGTGACAATGATTTTTCTAGAGGTGGCAAGCCTTAATAGGTTCTCAAACTACAAGAGTTGGGAAGGAAAAGTAACCAAAATTAGTGGGTTATTAAAGGCTGGCGAGTAAACGTTGGAGTATCTGAAAAAACTTTATTTTGAAGAGGCAGGGATCCCAAGATTTGGTTAGTTCGCTCAGCTCAGGAATGGCAACCTTAGTTTTGGCGTCAGGATGGAAGTTCTGAGTGTGAGGATAAAAAGTAGCCAGTGTAGGTTTAGTTTCAAAAATAGAGTTCATCGTTGCAAATCTTAGAAGTACATGTTATTGTCAAGGTAGTCAGTAGCACCAGCTTGGGAGTTGAGGTAGATAAGGGACAGAGAAGCGTAGGCAGAACTTGGATATTTTTGGAAGATGGGATCAATGATGAAGTAGTGAAGGGTAAATGAAAAATTGATAACAAAGCTGCATAAAGCAGCTGTATGAAAATCATCAACTGAACCTGCAGTTGAAACTAAAAGCGGCTCCAAGGATGGAGGAGGCAATCAGATGCAAGGAGAAACTCAGCATCCTCCTCAAGTACTTGGAGTGTGATCTTGCGGCCAAGGGAAGGCTTGGTAACAGGATCCAATACTAAATAAGGTTTAGATTTGGTAGCTTAGCTTTTATTCGGCAATAACTCCATGTTTAGGATTTCAAGCTTGATGAAATTATCCTGTCCATCTAAATCCTTGAAGTTAAGTTGGTTTTAGGCAGAAGCTTTCCACTAGGTAGGTTTTGATAACTTGCTGCCATTTTAACTTGAATCCCTGGAACAACCTCTAGGTTTTCAGGAATGCATTGATCCATAGTAGAACCAAAATGGCAAAGGGAAAGTATTGAAATTGTTTGTCCCAGTCAATGTGAAGGCAAGGTTTTTTTATTTTGGTCTTGCATAAATTCAAGATAGCAGTTAGGCAGTTTGAAACTGATTTTGAAGCAAGAATCAGTTTATAGAAAGAGAAATATGGAGTCAGAATTAAATTGCTTAAATAGTGATTGAGAGACAGGATAATTTGAGCACAGCTTCATATTAATATTTAAGGTGATCAGGTGGCAGCTTCTTATAATCCTTTAAATTAGACTGAGGTTTATCTCCTCATGCCCCATGTCGCTGATGCCCCTACCCCTAGGTTGTCCACCATGGTCCGCCAGCTAAGACGGGCACTGGACAAAAATTTCCCCAAAGCTTCCTCGCCTTCTGATATGGCTTCCTAGGCTGATAACCTAGGGGCTATATTAGGAATTTTTTTAATTTAAATCAATCCCTTTGCTTGGCCCATTTGCAAATAAAGATGCGTGGCAGCTTCCCCTTTTGGTTTGGGCACCACTAATGCTAAAAAAATAGACTGAGGTCTATCAGAGGAATTTGGTTCCCTGATGCCAGTGAGAAATCCTAAATATTAGTAAAAAATAAATACTAATGTAAGGTGAAATTACTAATATAAATTAAAGGAGAAAAAGTGGTAAAAACAGGTTTTATGACCTTAATTTAGTTGATGGAGCAGCAAGGAGTGTCAGCGTAAGAAATGATGAGGGTGCTGAGGCACTCAAGAATGCTAGTTCATCAATGAAACAACGAGAAGAATTGGTGCCAGGAAAGGGACAGAGTATCGAGGCATTTGGTTTACTTGTTCTATTTTTGTCATTAAACCATGTGAGAAGCATTGGCACCAAGGAAAGGAGATAGCATTGAGGCATTCAGTTTAGTCGTTATGATGTCATCATTGAAACAACAAGAAGTGGCAGTTCCTAAAAATGGAGAGAACATTGAGTCATTAAGTTCAGCTTTTCTAATTTCAAAATTAAAATAGAAAAAATCTTCAACTCAGGTAAGCAAGGTAAGTGTGGAAGCATCCTGTTCAGAAATCCTGATTTTATCAGGAAAAGCCTTTGGCTTGGGTGCAGAATTAAACTTGACTTCACCAATATCAGGTTTCAAGTTTTTTGTGGCCTAATTTCAGGGTGTTTGTGATAACCTTGGAAAAGGAGAATAATTTTGGCACCAAAACATTTTATTCAGTTAAGCTATTTAAGCAGCTGTGAGCCTCAGCGTTGGAAAACAAAGTGGTGAGGCAATCAATGGTTCATCTGATTTATTTAACTTATCAAGAGGTTCTGGATCAGCCATAAAATTAGATTTGAGATTTCCTTGGACTTCAACGTCAGTAACTCTCAAATCATCAGCTGTAGCAAGTTCAGGCTCTTCTCAGATATCTTCATCTCAGGAAACTGGAAAGTGCAACAAGAATCTTTTGGTTAGCTAAGATAGGCCCAAGTTTTAGTAACTTATCCCAGGTTTTCTCTGGGATAGGTGGTTAGAATTAGGGCACTCTTGCAGAAGTTGCTCTAGCATCAGAGTAAAAGTATCATGATTTGTAACATCATAAACTATATCTATTTCTTCCTCTGACACTTCGTCTTTTCAAGTTCATAGTTGATACCTGAAATTTGTTTAGTGGCATCTTTGGCAAAATCCTTGATTATATCAAGCTGTTTTTCACAATACACACTTTGAATACCCATTTGCTTTCACTTTTAAATTATCTTTTGCTGTCATCATATTTTCAATTAGTGCATGGCTCAATCTGTCCATAGTGCTTGTGACATCCTGGTAGGTTTGAGCTCAGTCAAATTTCCAGTAGTAGACCCAGCTCATATCCACAAGGTAGAGAGGCGTTTTTCCTGCCAATAGGTTAGTTTGAGCGGACACCTGGCTCTGGCAAAGCTTTTTCCCACCCTTTATTGACACCTTTGCTTACCCCTGCCTTAGTCTCAAGCTCTTAGGAGCTCAGTAAGTAAATAAATAAAGATTGGTGTATCCCCCTTTTAGGTTGGAACTGTGACGGTACAGGATATTCCTGACCATCACATTGCTATTATTAGAATTAATAATAACAAACAAAACAGTAATTTTAATGAAAATAACAAGAGAAAAACCACCAAATTGGGGCAAAATTCAATATTAAATGAAGGCCCTTGTACCACCTCGAGGGATCTGATGAATCTGAGCTTGAGAAATCTGAAACACATAATAACTGATCCAATAATAATGTCAGATTCTCTCCAAATGTGGGCCTCAAAAAACCCCTATTTATAGGGGTTCTGAACAGAGTAATTTTCAAGCAAATGGAGTAATTCATCCATTTCAAGTACAAAATTAATCTATAAAAAGGGGTCCTGAATTTTTATCAAAAATCAAATCAATCAAAACAAGATCATCAGGTCTAAAAATAGACCTCCCAAATTTTGATTATTGACAGTGGTTATCAATTGTCAATAATCACTAATAATTATCATATTTTTAGTACTAGATGGTCTCAACCTGAGGGGGGATTCATCGATGTTTATTAAATTACGCCTGGGCTCCTAAGAGCCTGAGGCGAGGGAAGGGGAGGGAGGAGGCATTGAGAAAGGGAGGGGGTTTGCGCGCCAGAGCCGTGCTGCAGTGACAACTGAGCGGGAGAGGGTTGGCGACATAGTGCAGACCTTCAGGGCCATCTCAAAGTGTACCTGAAAGTGGGTGATCATGTGTGGAAGGGTCCACACCTGCTGGTCAAAGGCAGCATGAAGGAAGGAGTTATGGATGGTCCAGATGGCTGTGGCATAGGCGAGGACATGGAGGGGTTGGTGGCAACCAGGCAACGTCTGCTCGAACATGATGTCTTGCACAGGGTGTCCAGATCAGGGCTGAGTATGGAGGAGCGTGCGGGCCTTTGGCATTATGCAGCGACACCTGGACAGGTGAAAAAATGATGGAGGTAGGAGTCAATAGGCTCCGCACAGTGGGGGCAGCTTTGGTGCTGAAAGGTAGGGCCAATCCGGTCCCCTGTCCTGTATGAACAGTGGAGCACCCTCCATAAGGTGTTGGACACCTTTGCTGACAGGATGGGGTGATAGACGTCCTTCCACAATTCCTTAAGGTCGAATCTCACAGAGGGAGGGAGGAGCTCAAGGAGTCTTGGGCGGATGGGAGGACGATCTTGGGGGATGAGGCGAGTTGTGACAACTTGTCCATTGTGCACAATTGCATGGCGATGGGGGCTGAGGCCAGGGCCTTCCCTTCTGTATGGGAAGGCATGTTGGATCTGCGTGCCTACTTGTTTCAGGGCAAGGAGAGCCTGGTTCCAGTAGGGGGATGAGGATGGTTTCAGGCGATGGCCTGGGTGGTTTGTGAGCCACTCCCCTAATGAGGTCAGAGATGCTCTAGGAAGACCCAGAGCTGCTGACACTGACTGGCGGAGGGCGGGCGCCCATTGGGGCTTGGGGGTCGCGCCCCAGCAGACAATCAGCCATAGGAACTTCAGGAAGATTGTGGTGGCGTGGGATCGCATGTCCAGAAGCCTTAGGCCCCCTTCATTGCAGGGTTGGGCAATGGTTGAGAGGGCCATTGGTGGATGGTTTGAGCCCCAGATCCAACAGCGGAGGAGTACATTGAGCCGCGTATAAAAGGCATCTGTGAATGGGCAGACGTGCGCTAGGAACCAGACTTTGGAGAGGAGGAACACATTGGCCATCAGAGCTCGACCCTGGGGGGTGATGTGCCGCCAGTTTTAGCTGGCAATCCTGGAGTTAACTGCTGTGAGGAGCAAGTACTCATTGTATTTTAGCGCAACTCCTTGTTGGTTGGTGAGAACGCCCAGGTGACGGAAGGTACCGCGCACAGGTTCTTTACCAAATGGTGGGGGGAAGGTGGAGGAGCTGACCTGTACAACTGTTGTCTTGGAGGTGCTGACCATGGCGTTGGACGCCTTGATGTACCTCTCAATGGTCACAGCAGCGAGGGCAACATCCCCAGGGCAGCCAAATGCAATGGCGGTGTCATCTGCAAATGCCATGGTGCGGGTGGGGGCTTTACCTGGGACCAGAATCCCTGTTAGCTTGTCCTGTAAGGAGGCCAAGAGGGGGTCAAGGGTGATGTTAAAAAGGATAGGGCTCAGGGGGTCCCCTTGCCGGAGACCTTGTCCAACTGGTACTGCCACTGTAAAAACCATTGGCGCCAGGACTCTGGTGTGGAGCTGGTCATAGAGCGCTGATATCCAGCGCCTAGCTGCGGGGGGGAGATGGAATCGGGCCAGGGAAGCATCAATATACTTCCAGGCTACCCGATCATATGCTTTCTCCATATCCAGGAGAGCCACAAAGCCATTCACCTTACATGAGTTAGCAGTCAAAGTCACGTGAAGGTCATTATAGTTGTCCCATAATGACCTCCCCAGAATAAAACCGTGCTGGGATGGGGAGAGGCGAGGTGACACCCATTTGGTGATGCGGTTGGCCAGAATCTTCGTGAAGAGCTTGTGGTCTGTGTTGATCAACGCTATGGGGCACCAGTTCACCAGGTTCTCACGGTCTGACCTCTTGCGAATGAGGGTCATGATTGAGCCTCTGGAGTCGGGGAGGACCTCGCCATTCACCAAGAGTGCAGCGAAGAGGTCGCGGAGGGTTCTGGCTATCACCGCAGGTTCCAGAAGGTACACCTCGAAGGGTATTCCGTCTGGCCTGGGGCTTTAAGCTGTAGGGATTTAAGAAGGGATTCCATCACCTCCTGGATGGAAATAGGCGCCAGTAGAGCCTAATCAGCCCGTGGGTCAATGGGCGGCTCTGGAGCCCGCCACAGGAAGTCTTGGATGTCCGATGGGTCCACCTGGGTGGCATGGAAGAGGCTGGAGTAAAAGCGGTGTAGTTCCTGCGTGATTTCCTCCTTATCCGAAGTGGTTGTAGTGCCAATCTTCAGTGCAGTAATATCCTGCGCTGTTGACCAGGCTTTCTGTTTCTGAAAGAAGAAGCGGGTGGGGCGTTCCCATTGAGCATAGTAACGAGATGTTGTAAAGTTTGCTGCCCATTCTTCCTGCAGTGTGAGCTCCAAGCGGAGTGCTTCCTGCGCCGCTTCCCAGTCTTCCAACCAACTGGGAGAGGGCGAAGGCTGGCAGTTTCGCTCCAGATGTCTGATTCTGGCTTCCGCCCTTTTGACTCTGGCGCGAGCTGCGGTCATCTGGGCTTTGGCACAGTTGTAAGCAACGCGGGTGATGCCCTCCTTGGTCACCGCCCATCTAGCCTTGTGGTCAAGCAGGTGGGGTGGGGGAGGTGAGAGTCTCCCAGATGGTCATAGACAGCTTCTCCTTAGTGAAGGGGTTGTTGAGAAGAGCTGGGGCAACCCTAGGCCAGAACCTACGCGACAGTCTAAGCGTGGTGGTGAGGACAACGGTGAGTGACCTGTGATCACTCAGATGGTTGTCACGAGAGATGGGAGAGGAGATGCGGCCAATTAGCAGGGGGCCAATCAGTGCCATATCTATGCGTGACGCTGACTGGAAAGCTCCTCCATCATACTGGATCCTAGTCATGCAACCTAGGCCAGACGCGGAGGGTGGAAGCGCATCCATAAAGCCACTCAGGCGAAGGAAATCCTGGAGGCGACTTGATCCAGGGCGTTCCTTTGCTGCAGGGGGTAAGAGTCATGGACGCGACTTATGGTTGTGTTGAAATCTCCCAAGAGGACTGTATTCCGTGGGAGATTGAGTTGGAAGAGCTCTTCCAAGAGCTGGTTTTGCTCCTGACCTGCATTAGGCAGGTAGATGCTTGCAGCGAAGAAAGAGAAGTCAGGAGTGGTGACTTTGGCCAGTATGAGGCGGCCACCTAGATATTGTGAAAAAGAATGGGTTTTATCCGAGGATTCAAAACAATAAGGGCGGCATGGTTTGTCCAGAAGGAGTTGCCTCCAAACTGTTCATTCCATGAAGATTGTTCGTGGGGGAGGATATGGGGCTCCTGTGCAGCAGCGATGTCAATTTGAGCTGACCTGAAGTTGCAGAGGAGGCGGGCTCTCCGCTTAAAGTCCCACAACCCATTCGCGTTGATGGATTGCAGGGCCAGGGTGCTGCCATGGGGACTCATAGCTGTTCCCTTCCATGTCCTGGGGGGTTGCCAGCGCTTAAACCTGCTGCTGTGAGGCGGCTAGTTTTGAGTCCTTTAGCTTGACTATTAGCTGCAATCCATGAGGAGCGTCGAGGGTTCTGAGGGGAAGGAGAGGGTGGGGGGCGGAGGACCCAGTAAGCCAGCCTAGGATGCTGCCTCCGCTCCGTTGCAGGGGAAGGACCTGAGGGTGCTCAACGGCGACCTCCGCGGTGTCCCCATTTGATGAGTCTGAGTCCATATTCACTTCCTCCAACACTGCAAAGGAGCTGCGCGAAATGGACTGTGGGGTTGGGGTAGGACTCTTTGAGGTGGCACTTCTACTGCAGGCCGCGGGTTGCCAGTCCATGCTGGTGGGCATAGCTCCATTGGGAGCTGAGCGTTGATGCAATAAATTGCTGGTGGTGGTTGGTGGTGGTGCCGCGGAGCCCTGAGTGGGGGTGGCTGACGAGGAGCGCCCTGTGGGAGATGCCTTGCGCTTGGTGAGAGAGGGAGTTGACTCTGGGAGATTGGAGGGGGTGCCCACTGGAAGGGGGGCATGAGCGCGAAGGTATCCCATACCAATAGTGGGGTTAGCTGTCTCAACTGCTAGGTGTAAGGCCTCAGGGGACAGTTCTTGAACGGGAACCCATTATGTGGGTTTGGAATTGCTGCTGCGGCCATGTGGGATCGTTTTTGGCCTGGTTTAGGCCCCTGGGTGGTGGCTAAGAGGGCTTGTTTTCAAGCTGTGCAGCCACTATACAGGTGTCCAAGGGCATTACACCATGAACACTGGGGGCGCGCCTGATCAGGGTCGATAAAAAAGATCTCAGGGCATGCCCCAACTACCGCCACATGAGTAATAACCTTAATGTTGCGGGATAAAGTGGGGGAGGGGATGAACGACGCCATAGCAGTGCAAGCTCTTTGAGTGGGAGCATAGTAAGAGGGGATGCTAAAGTCCACTGAAAGAACAGACCCATACTCCATTAAACCACGATGGAGAGCCAGTTTAAGAGACTCAGGATCGACAGTCGTTGGTAGGTTGGAAAAAGTAACCCATGAAATTTTCTCCAGGTGAGAGCGTGTGTGGGAGATGCAAAGAGATCCACGCGGAATAATGACCTGAAGGGTGGTAGCATGGTCAGCAAGGGCAGCTTCAGTGAAGCCCACATCGATGTAGTGGCCCTCCACTGATTTATGGATGGTGGTGTTAATTGGGAATGTCTCTTTGATCGCTGCAAAGTATGATAAGTAATCCTCTGTATAGAATTCAACAGGGTTATGCCCATAATAAAGGTGAATCATGTGGGAGAGGGTTGAGCGAGGTAGAGCTTTTTGCACTCTAGTTTCAGCCCATTTCTTCTAACATTAGCAATAAACGCCACTTCACGGGGATCAGCTTTGGGTAGCATTAGTGCCAGAGGTTTTTGCCATGCCCCAGTGGCTCCTTTGGTACGTTTGTGTTTGCTTTGGGCTGCAATTGCGGGTTGAATGTGAGCTGGTTGTTTGGACAAGTTTGCGGAGTTCCCCTGTTGCTGGAATATTCCAGCAGTTGCTGGCGTCATATTGAATTGAGGGGCGGATTGTTGGGCCTTGCTAAATTGGGGAGGCCCATCCAGATTGGAATTAACTCCAGCCAATTGGGAGGAGGGAGATGTTTCATCACCATCCCAATCTATTTGGGTAAATTCAGCCCGAGTATTTGCTGTGATTTCATGGGCAAAACTCACTGGCTGATTGGTGAATTGGTCATTTTCAGCATATGGAGATAAAGTGCCAACTTGAGAAGTGCCAATTACAGGGTTTAAATGGGATGGGTGAGATTGGAACTGGTGTGAAGTTCCGAAATCTGAAGCAGTTGAATCCCCATTGGGAAGAGTAGATTGTCTAAATCTGGTGCTTAGTGAACCAGAATGTGCGGCTAATCCAACCTTACATCTGAGGGTTTGGGGGCCAGGTAGCTGGGTATCGCCCCTCATGGGGGAGCCAGAAACACAGCATCAGCAATAATAGATGGGGCTGAATTAGCTGACACAATGGGGGAAGTGAATGCCTGGATGGGCTGGGTTGCATTCAACTGAGCAGATGCCATTAAAACAGCGTGGGTGATGGCCTCCTTGGTTGGAGGGGGCCCAGCGGGTTGGTGGGAGGTAGCGCACGCAGAGCTGTTGGGTGTGCAGGTTGCAGAAGTGCAATCAGGTGAACTGGCGCTAGTTGAAGTATCTCCAGGTTGGGGGGTGGTGCCTGCTTTCATGGCCGCTGCTTGAGAGCGGGTGATTCTGGTTGACCCTGAGGTGGGTAACTGGGGTTGCTTCATTTGAGGGGTGGTGCTGGCTTTTTTGGCCAAGCCCGCAGGTTCTTTTGCGGGGTTTCCCGCCATACTTGCTAATAGTTTTCATAAATCTCTTTAGTGGAGCTAAATTTCAAGGATAAATTGATTTTTGAAAAGTGATGCTTAGCAGGATAATTATCATATTTTTATACTCATTATCTAATAATTTAATCTTATGTTTAAAATCATAATTATCAACTATTTCAGACTAATAATTTCATAAGACTTAAAAAAATTATAAGAAAGTATTATTTGCATACTATAAAAAAGAATTGAGTTAAATTTTATTCCTCAATTCTGTGTTCTTACTCAGTTAGCTCAATAAACATCTCAATAAAAATTATTTTAATTTTTAATCTTATTGAATAATATACTTTGATGCTTGCCTTTCTTCAGGACACTGAACTCAGTCAATTAAGGGATTCTCTATTGGCCCTCACCTGGAGTTAAGGATCATTGTTAGGATTAAGTATTATCCTAACCATTATCCAAGGATGGCTTTAACATTATCATAGTGGAATGCGGACTTACAGAGCACTATCTGGGGTTTTATCTATTTGTGGACTATTACCTGGGTGGTATTGCCCAATTCTTTTGTCCATTACTGGAAAAAACCAGTCCGTTACATTACACACAGAATTCATCTAATTTTTGGTCTGTGGTGAGAGTTTCAAGGGAGGTGCCTGTTCAACCTCTCTTACCTGCCTGGTATCAACATTCTCTGACCATGTTGATGATCATCTTTACGTTGTTATTTCTAATGCATGAGATCTATTGGATGATGAAGGGATGTATTTCAAGTCCTGTCAATCATGAAGCAGCTACAATTCAAGTTAGTCCTATTCAGCCTATCCTGGGAACCTTGGCTTTGGAAAAAATTCATGAAGTTTTTGACAAAGTGCATTTCCAAGGTCACTTATCTAAGACACGGGGAGAAAATCCTACTTTTTCTGATCAGATTTCTCAAGTTTTGAATGAGTTACCTGATAAGTCTGCCACTTGGATCAGAAATCTCCTGGATAAACAGAAGAAGCTGCCTGAAACACTGGATGATTGTCTTCAGTTAATTGATCAAGTGGCATGTCCTGATGAAGGTCAAGATGCGGCATGGTCAGCTTTGTTGTTAACAACTCAGGGAAAGGGGTCCGTAGAAGAATATGCACGTTCATTCTGTCCACTTGCTCGTGCAGCAAAGGTTGTTCCCTCAAATCTTCCACGGATGTTTAGACAAAACTTACACCCAGACCTTCTTTCAGCCTTGGCGGCAACGCCTATTGCTGAGGATTTGGAGGAGGAGATCCGTTGTGCTAGGAATGTAGAGCACCATCTTAAAATTGCAAAAACTAAGCGGGATCTTTTATATGTCCAAGGGTACAAGAGTGTAAAAGGAAAGGATTTTCGCCATGGAGAGTCTGAACCCCTACATCTCACCAAGCATCCTCAAGCAGAACAACCTGCGCACTCTAAAGAAAACCATGAAATGGTTGCCATAACCAACACCCTTGGGTCTGTTCAGGCTAGTTCAGAGCAAATTGCATCATCTGCTCCAGTCTATGAGACTCATACCAATAAAGGAGACTCTGCACATTACTCCTATTTACTCCTTCCACTTAAAATAGTCAATGGTCAAAACCATGAAGAAGTGACAGCTTTAGTAGACACCGGGGCCAATGAGAACTACATCCAAATTGAGCTTGCATAAAAATGGAACCTGCCCTTAAAAAAGGCGGGTAAAGTGTCTCTAGCGGATTCTACTAAGACTGCTGTGTTTTGGAGGGTTGGAGGACGGCTCCAAATCAGTCAAGGGGAACGACTATTTGATGAGAGCTTCTGCACTCTAAATCACCTTCCTTATCCTGTGGTGTTGGGAATGAAATGGTGGCACCAGTTCACACCTCAGTTCAATATGCTGACCAAAGAGGTTACTATTAATCCCACGGATTCCCTATCCCTTCAATGGAAGTTCACAACTTGTGAGCCCACATCATCCAGGCTTGGAATTTTGTCTGAAGAAGTCACTGACAATGCCTTGCCCAAGGAATATGTTGAGTTTGACAGTGTATTTGGCCCTCAAGAACTACCCAAGTTTGATGCTTGTGGCCCATTTTCTCTCAATTTCCAGTTCAAGAAGGACTCAGAATTGCCAAGAGGATGTCCTATTTATATGTTGAACCGAAGATCAAGGGAAGCATTAGAGAAATACATTGATACCATGCTGAAATCTGGATCAATTGTTCCCTCCAAATCTTCTGTGGTCTCTCCAATCCTGTTAGTACCTAAGGCTAGTGGAGATCTTAGGCCTTGCATGGATTTCCGCAAACTGAATGAGGTGACTGAACCAGACTCTTATCCACTACCGCTCTTGGAGAACATTTTGCCTATGATCTCCAGAAGCACTTGGTTTACCAAGTTGGACTTAGTAGAGGCCTTTCATCAAGTACCAGTGCACCCAGATCATCAGAAATTCATGGCATTCAAATGCCACTGGGGAATTTTTGAATATTGGGTGATGCCCTTTGGACTAAGAAATGCCCCAGCTGTGTTCCAACGGCTAATTGATCATGTGCTCCATGACTTATTGGGACGTTGCTGCATTGCCTATATGGATGATATATTAGTGTTCTCTAAATCAGAAGAACAACACATTGAGGATGTCAAGTCTGTCCTGAAAGCCATTCAAGATGCAGGACTCAAACTAAAACCCTCAAAATGTGAGTTCCACAAGTCATCAGTAACGTTTTTGGGGAACGTGGTTTTCAAAGAAGGGCTGGCGATATGCCCTGACAAGCTTAAGGCCATCAAGGAATGGAAAGCTCCAACGGATCAAACTGGGGTGAGAAGTTTTTAGGAATGGTCAACTTCCTGAGAAGGTTTTCTAAAGATCTTTCCACAGTGGCAATACCCCTAACTAGATTAACGGGGAAGGTGCCCTTCCAGTGGGGTTCAGAAGAAGAGGAAGCTTTCCAAGAAATAAAAAGAAATCTTATTGAAGCCCCTGTCTTGGCTCATGCAGATCCAGAGAAGCCATTTATACTCAAAACTGATGCATCCAACTGTGCAATTGGTGCCATTCTTCTGCAACAAGGGGAGGATGGAATAGAACATCCCATCTGCTACTACAGCCATAAAATGCAGCCCGCGGAAACCAACTACCCTATTTATGATAAAGAGTTATTAGCAATAGTGGCGGCACTCCAGGAGTGGCAACACCACTTGATGTATGCCCATTGGCCTATCATTATTTGGACTGATCATAAAGCTCTGGAGTTCTATAAGAAACCACAACGGATGAATCAGAGACAGTCTCGCTGGCATCTGGAGTTATCCAATTTTGTGTTCAAGATTGAATACCGCCCAGGCAAAGAGAATTTACTCTCAGATCTTTTAAGCCAGGATCTGGGGTTATCTTATACTCCACATGAGTTAGATAAAATTAATATGGCCACCATGTTACCTCCTGACATCTTTGCATTAATTAAAGATGGAGCCCGGGGACTTAATGGAAGAATACAAGTTGCCCAAGGGAAAACCAAATTTGGGAAGAGGCTATTACAGGAGTTGGTTAATGGACCTTCACCCAAATTCAAAGATTTCATTAAAGAGGAGAATGGGATTCACTACTGGGGGAAGATATGGGTTCCCACTAAGAACTTACAGAAGGAGGTTTTAGAGGCCTGCCATAACCATCCACTGGCTGGACATCCAGGAATTACCAAAACCCTAGAACTAATCACTAGACACTACTCCTGGCCTGGGATAGTAAGACGGGTTAAGGAGTATGTGAGTCAATGTCTGACTTGTGCCCAGGTCAAGCCTCAGCGCAAACTTCCTGTGGGGAAGCTAATGCCCTTGCAGAGACCCCACAAGCCTTGGTCATCCATTAGTGTGGATTTTATCTCTTCTTTACCTAAGTCCAGAGGATTTGATGCCATAATGGTTGTTGTTGACCGTTTAACCAAGTACGCAGAGTTTATTCCATGTTCCACCCAGATCACGTCAAAGGGAGCAGCAGCTTTGTTTCTGGAGGAAGTTTTTCTCGCCATGGAGTACCCAAGGAAATAATTTCTGATTGAGGACCCCAGTTTGTATCAAAATTTTGGAACCATCTATTGGACAACCTACAAATCAAGCCTTGTCAATCCTCTGCTTATCATCCTCAATCAGATGGTCAGACAGAGAGAGTAAATCAGGTGCTTGAACAATACCTTCGTTGTTATGTGTCAGGCCATCAGACAGACTGGAGGGATTGGTTAGGATTAGCCCAATATTCATATAACAACTTGGTTCATGAATCAACTGGAATGTCCCCCTTTTTTGCAAATTATGGATTTCATCCAGATCCTTGGAACCCTTCAGTGGGAGGTCAGAACCCCACAGCAGATGAGATTGCCAAGAAGGCTATGGAAACTTTGAAACTCTTAAAGCAGCGTTTGGATCAGGCCGCAAAATCCCAAAAACAGAAGGCGGACAAGAAAAGATGGGACAATCCAGGAATTAGAGTGGGAAGTTATGTGTTGATTCACTCTCAGAACTATAATACCAAAGTTCCACATAACAAGTTTGGTCCTGTATGGATTGGTCCATACCAAGTGATTAAACAAGTAAATCCAGTGGCTTTTGAGTTATCATTACCAGAAGGATCAAGAGCACATCCCACTATCCATATTTCTCAACTCAAGTTGTTTAAAGGGGCACTTCCAGAGAAAACTTTCCCCCTCCAACCTGCACTGTGTAAAAATCCTGAATATGAGGTTGAGGAAATATTAGACAGCAAAGTGGTATGGGGGCAACGCAAATTTCTGGTCAAATGGAAGGATTACCCCATTGAAGAATCTACATGGCAAACAGCTGAAGATTGTCACCATTGTCCTGAGAAAATTAGGGAATTTCTTGCCTCAAAGGGGGTGATGTGACAGTACAGGATATTCCTGACCATCACATTGTTA
The DNA here is from genome assembly GCA_022478985.1 of Massospora cicadina. Classification (NCBI taxonomy): domain Eukaryota; kingdom Fungi; phylum Entomophthoromycota; class Entomophthoromycetes; order Entomophthorales; family Entomophthoraceae; genus Massospora; species Massospora cicadina. The sequence goes on along the minus strand of JAKSZP010001610.1, from coordinate 53,665 downwards.
TTATTAGAATTAATAATAACAAACAAAACAATAATTTTAATTTTAATGATAATAATAAGAGAAAAACCACCAAATTGGGGCAAAATTCAATATTAAATGAAGGCCCTTGTACCACCTTGAGGGATCCAATGAATCTGAGCTCAGAAATCTGAAAAACATAATAACCAATCTGACAATAATGTCAGATTTCCTCCAAATGGGCCCTCAAAAAACCCCTATTTATAGGGGTTCCAAATGGAGTAATTTTCAAGCAAATGGAGTAATTCATCCATTTTGCATACAAAATTAATCTATAAAAAGGGGTCCCAAATTTTTATCAAAAATCAATTTGATTGAAACAAGATTGTCAGGTCTAAAAATAGACCTCCCAAATTTTGATTATTGACAGTGATTATCAATTGTCAATAATCACTGATAATTATCATATTTTTATAACCATTATCTAATAATTTAATCCTATGTTTAAAATCATAATTATCAACTATTTCAGACTAATAATTTCATAAGACTTAAAAAAGTCTAAGAAATTATTATTTTCATACTATAAAAAATAATTGAGTAGAATTTTATTCCTTAATTCTGTGTTCTTACTCAGTTGGCTCAATAAACATCTTAATAAAAATTATTTTAATTTTTAATTTTATTGAGTAATATACTATGATGAATGCCTTTCTCCAGGACACTGAACTCAGTCAATTAAGGGATTCTCTATTGGCCCTCACCTGGAGTCAAGGATCATTGTTAGGATTAAGTATTATCCTAACCATTATCCAAGGATGGCTTCAACCTTATCATAGTGGAATGTGGACTTACAGAGCACTATCTGGGGTTTTATCTAGTTTGTGGACTATTACCTGGGTGGTATTGCCCAATTCTTTTGTCCATTACTGGAAAGAACTGGTCTGTTACAATGCATCCCCAATTTCAAGCCCAGCAGATGAACTTTGGGTAGGGGATGATTATAACTGTGTTAGCTTTGTGCACCAATGCCCTGAACCAAGATAGCAAACTGCAAGGCAGTTATTGGAGTTTCTGGCCTATCATGCACAATGCATAGAGGTTTTTGGGTTTTATTCTCCTTTCCCATTTCTTCAATTCCCCTTAATTGATGCAGTATCATCCCCAGGTTGGACCACCTCAAATAAAATATAAAATATAATATATATATATATAAATTGTAAAAGCACTTTATTATAAAAAGGTTTGTGCTAATAAGGTACCAAAAAAATTCAAGAATGTGATAAGTGATAGGTGAATACCTCATGTGAGAGTGGAAGGAAATTCAGGAATGAGGAAGGCAATGTTAGGTCCAGGTTTAGAGTTAGACTAGATCAGGATTTCTTGTTGAAGGCTGGAATGAGATCAAGTATAATGATGCAGTTAAATAGTTTCCATTATCTGTTATTAGGAAGCCAATAGGTATAAGGCATAATATGTGGCATTAGATATTAATGAGTTGTGTAGAGGAGTTAAACACTGAATAAATCCTCAAGCCCAATATCAGGATGAATAGTAACTTGGCTCAGGCATTTTTCCCTATCTCATCAGCCAGTGGAGCACTAAAGATGCAATTTGTACAGAATTTATTGGGTCACAAACTCAGCAATATTAAGGAAAATTGCTTAGTGCATGAAAAATATGAGTACTAGTAGGTAGCCACATCTTTGCTCATGTTTATTAATGTACCTGCTAGTTAATATATTAATGAATCTAAAAGATTAGTTAATCTATCCAGCGTTACTTGTGTTTATAATTTAAAATTTCATAATTCACTCTTTTACAGCATGAGGCTAAGAGGTCAAACTTCATAATTCATCAAAAAGTTGTTTTTTACTGTTTATCTTTAGTTTTTATCATGTTAGCCTATTTTATCCAGCATTTTTTGAGAATACAATTTAACAAATAATTTCTTTTTATTCAAGGTAAGCTGACCATTTATTATATATAATATTATTTATGTTGGTTTATTCACTGGATCAACAATATAGTGTCTTTGGCAAAAACTAAAGTGAGTTTGTATGTCTGTGTGGCCACAATTTAATTAATTTATAGGCTAAATATCTTAACTATCTGGCTAGTGATTGGTTAATATTTATGAAAAATCAGTTGAGTAGTTATAGTGTATTATTCTATCTTCATTGAGTATGATATGGTCAATCTATTAGGCCAGGTGGTTGAGGATTGTTAAATCATTGAATAATCCACCAAATTGCTCACCTGAAACAAAACATAAAGTAATAAATTATTACAGATTAACCTTAACAATAAGATTACTTAGTTGCAGGTTCAATATCCTGCTCAACCTTTTTATCAATTTAATTTATTTATTTAATTCATTTCATTTCATTTAATTTATTTGTTTAATTCATTCTAATCAATTTATGCATTTAATTAATTTAGTTTCTTTCTTTTAATTGATTTATTTTTATTTCATAAGCTTTTATAAGTGGAATTTATTATAAAGTAAATTAATTATATGTATATTAAATTAGATTAGATAAACTAAGTAATCTATATATACTAAGTCAAAACAAACACAGTACCTTCATTGCTATTAGCTACAAACTAAACTAGCTCATAATTCTAAATCTTAACTACTCAATATAATATTTACATTTTCAAATGATTATATAGATAAATAATGGCAAAATTAAGTCAAGATAAATAGTATATTGTAAATTTAAATTTTATGGTGGTCAATAAGATCAATATTCACTGTATTAGCAATCCAGTGCTTTGCTGCCCCACATGGGGCCTTAGTATAAATTGATAGATGGCTATTAATAGTTTAGGAGTAATCAAACCTATAAATTCAGCCAAAAACTACTAAACATTTGACCAAAAAATTGTATTATATCAACTTAAAATCACCACCCACTTGGCAAAACCATTAAAACTATCAATTTTTTAATCACCTACTACTTAAAAATAATTAACTATTTAATCAGCCAAATGGCTGAAACTGCTTGTCAAAACATTCAAATTATCAAATCAACTTAATATCAAAATGGTCAGCCATAACCTTATAACAATCACAATTAAAACATATAAAATTTTGACTTTATACAAATAAAATTTTACACTATGAAAATTAAGAAGCCAACTTCAAGGTGCACATGGACCCTCTCCTGAACACTTAAGTCTAAAATTTTAAAGCTTTACATGACTTAGTTTTGGCTGGCATTGCACACACAAATACACACAAACACTTTCTTTTTAAAATAATTTTAAAAGGCTTTTTCTCTAAGTGCTGTGGTGTCTATCTATCTGTCTGAATGTCTGTGTAAAAACATGCAAAAAATTCTTAACTACATTCCAGACTAGCTAGAGCCTTGAAATTTGGCACACTTGTGCATTTCAATGATAATACATTAATCCATTGAAAAATTGTAAAAATTGAATATTGCAAAATAGAAACTATTTCTAAAACGGTGGAATTTTATCTACTCATAATCTTTAGTTGCTTGCTGTGGTGTTTAACTGTCTGTCTGTGGTGGAATCTTGTGATTGATTTCTAACTATCTTCGAGGCCAACTAGAGCTTTTAAACTCTACACTTATATATCTCTGATGACAATACAATAATCCATTGGAAATTTAATTTTCATAGTCAAAATAAAAAGTTTTATATGTAACAAATAAAAATCCTCTACGCTTTCAATGGTATTCAGTATATTGTTACAACTGAGGAGTTTAATATTTGGTTGATTCAAAAGTTATTAGTTAACTACCTTCCAGACTAGCTAGAGCTTTTTAATTTGGCACACTTATGTATTTCTGATGAAAATACATTAATCCATTGAAAAAAGTTAAGAATGTGATTTTTGTGAAAAAAATGTTTTTAGTGTTTACTATTTTACTTATAATCTTGTATTATCATATACTAGCATCCAGTACACATGCTTTGCTATGGTGTTTATAGTTTTCCAGATGATTTAAATCATTATTTTAATTTTATTATTTTAGTTTATTATGGTAGATAGCCATTGATAATTTTAGGAGTAATCAAACTTATCAAATCAGCATAAAAATACTAACATTCACCCAAAACAAATTGATTCTATTGTATCAACTTAAAGCACCAAATGCTTGGAAAAACCATTAAAACCATCAAATTGACCAATCACTTACTACTTACAAAGATGATTAGCATGTCAATTAGCCAAATAGACTGCCACACACTTGGCAAAATATTTAAACTAATAGTTCAACTGGATATCAAACTGCTCAGGTGTAACCTTATACTGATTACTATTAAAAACATAAAATTTTCACTTATTACATATAAAACTTTTTGTATTCTAAAAAATTAAAAAATTGGCTTCAAAATGCACTTGGACCCCTTCCATCCACCCATATCCAAATTTCCTAAACCTCTACATGCTGTAGTTTTGGCTGGGCATCACACACACAAACGCTTGCTTTTATTATTTTAGGTTGTCTGGGTAGTCCAAGTCCAACCCCGATGGAATAACTGTACCAGAATGCCAAAACGACTTTGATACAAATCTTACAGCACCTTGGAGGGATGTTAATGGTATAAATAATCTGGGCAGCAGAGCTAAGAGGAGGCGAGTTTTATATCTTATCCACAAAGGAGTTTGTTTATGATTCTGCTAGTTGATAAAAATGTTAACCTCCTTATATTTTACATCTCCCCTATCCTCATCTTCCGGAGAGGTAGCAAGCTTCATATTGCTACCCTGTCGTTTAAGTGGCGATCAAACCTCTGGGAACACAATGGGTAGGAATTAGATATCTTGATCACCAAACTAACCTTTACTAAAAGATAATATGTACCGCCATAGTACTTCTTAAGTAGCTTGTAAACAACAATGCCCAATCATCTTCCATGAAGCAAGTTTTTTATAGGGTGGCAGTTAACGCCTATACCACAATTATATCACCTCCCGAATCAAATGTGAAGTATAACCTTCACTATGATACCGTGATCAAGTCTGATCTTAAAAAGCTCAAGCTCACCCAGCCAAGCTTACCCTATAGCCCAACCTTAACCTGCATACGGAACGCAAAAAACTGGCCAATAGAAAAGACTGAGCAATAGAAACCTTTCATGGTTCAAAGCTACACTTTTGTTCAAATGAAAAAGCTATAGATAAATCAAACTCCATAAAGTCACCCTGGCACTTTATCTATGATACTAAGAAACTGCAAGTTCAAAGTCTACATGGCAACTATTAGTTTAACCTAATCTACGGTAAAACGAAACTGCAAGTTCAAAGTCTGCATATCAACAATTAACCTGACAGTTTAAGTCTGCAAGCCAACTATCAACTCAACTTTAACCAAACAGCAGAATCATATATTACCAACCTTAAGATTCTACCCCATTAAAATTATATGCCACTTTAGATTTGGTACACCCCCACCTCTTCTTAAACCTCATGACCTTACCCTTTGATCATAACCCAACCCCCGATTCCATTTGGTACATCCCCACCTTTTTAACCCGTGGCCTTACCCTTTGATCATAACCCAACCCCCGGTTCCAAGTTCCAAGCCACACCGCGACGCTTAAGTTAAAGATTCGTCAAACGGGACAACCTTAAAAGATTTTGAAAATAGGTTGCATAACATACTCCACGTTCACCCCATGCGTAAATTTAGACCCGCCGATCAAGAAGCTCACTTTAATAAAAGCTACCGGCACCCGGTTTAGTCCTTTATCGGGTTAAACGATAGTTAAATTAAACTAAGGTATCGATAAGAACTCAGGTACTCGGGTCAAATACCTGTTTCTGGTGGGCACTTAACCCTTCATTTTATAGTTTTTGATAAGCCTTAAGGGATGATGTTCAAAAGGTCAAATTTGATGGGGGCACAAATCTAATTAAATGCAACCGAACCCTTCCCATGCTTTAAATGGGGTGGCAGATTGGATATGTTCACCCGATACCGCGTATAAGCTTTGGGTGGGAATGGTACGGATCGGTATGGGTTATCAGTTTGGAGTGTAGGGTTAGAGATTGGTGGCCAAGGTGAGGTAAGGCTTAAAGGTTCGAGCTGTTTGGTGTTATTTCGACGCGAATTAGTTTCCACCTGGAAATGGTAGAGGGCAGTTTATCAAAGTGGTAAGGGCGAAGTGATCAGAAAGGGCAGGCTTTTAATCGCCATGGCATAATAACAACAATAATAAAATAATAATAGCAATAATCGGTAGGGGGTAACATGGCGCGGCTTTAATGGGTAGGGGCTGTCAAGCCTCGTGCAGGGCGGGGTGGGTGACCAGCCTATGGATAAATTGGTTCATCATCTCGTACTGGTCAAACGCATCATAGGATGACAGCCCGCTCAAGCCGAGGGTGTAGCTAGCCAAACGGGGTGGCGGAGGTTGGGGGCGGGGCGGCGGGTGGAAGGCGTACCGCCGCTGGTACCGCAGCATGCTGGCCTGCACCATGCGCAGGCGGGTGAGGACCTGGGGGGTGGCGAGGATGGCTTGGAAGCCAACGGGGTGGCCCATCAGGTAGTTGAGCGTCACCAGGAGGCTGGTGAGGATATGATGCAGATCCTTGTGGTCGAGCATGGTGACGATTAGGTCATCGATCTCCTTGGGGGTGACGTGCATGCCCCAGTCGCAGTTGGGATCGCGCGAGATGTTCTCGAGGATCAGCACGGCGTGGCGCAGGATCTCCTGGTGCGGCTGGCTGCGGTTGCACGAGCGCATCAGCTCGAGGATGATTTGGATGACGTGGTACTGGTTGACGAGGCGCTGGCGGCATAGCGAGCTGAGCTGCGTCACGATCACCAGGTGCTCACACGCATGGATGATGCGGGTCAAGCTGTTGCTGCGGCTAAGGATGTCGAGGGCCAACGTCGTGCGGTTGGAGAGGAGCATGTGCGGCTGGGCCTCCCGGCAGGCCCGCATCACCCCCGGCACGCCTTGCGCACCTTAGGGGGGCAGGTTTTACGCACCCGATACCCGCGGTAGAGCGCCGGGAGCCGTAGGGCAATCACGTGCGCCGCCCAAAGCCGCCTACGGGCTAAGACCCCACGGCAGAGCACCTGGATAAAGCTAGCCGATTCAACCCGTTGTTGAGCAAGCCGAGCCTCACGGATGGCTGCCAGCTTAGCCTCGCATCGGGTGTGCCAAGCCACCAACCCGCCCGAAAGAAGCCGCCATCTGGAGTAGGCGGTAGCGGTACTCAGCGCCTCAAAATGGCGAGCTAGGACAAGAAGCGAGATCGCTTTCACCGCAGTTCTCCTCCACCTTAAGCGGATGGCCCATTTATGAGCAACCGCCCTACGAAAAGATGATAGGCGGCGCCAAGCATGCCAAGCTCTTTGGATTTGGGCCGCGCAGGCCTGCCGAATCTGCATCCTGTGCCGGTAGAGCCGCTGCGTTAGGATACTCGCCATACGCAACTGCTGAAACTCAAGTTGCGTGTTTGATCCACGACGGACGTGGCGCCAGTGCCGCTGGACCGTAAGCGTCGCGTCGCGTAGCCTCATAAAATTATCGCGTAATAGGCTAGCCCGGCGGTGGGAACTGATAACCCTTGCAGCTCGCTTTAGGTTTAAGAATTCTGTCTGGGCTTGGAAGCTGCGCCATGAGGACTGGATTTGGGTGGCCGCCCTATTCCGCAAGGCCTGAAGCTGCCAATACGCCCGGAGAGCCCGCTGGATCATTAGCGCCGCGCATCTCATCTGCAGGTAGCGGCTCCGAACTTTGGCGCATTCGCGGTAATGGCGAAAAGCTCTTTGGGAGAGGAGGGCGCTCAAGGTAAGGCTTTCGTATCTGAGCCGATCTTCTCTAGCCTGTAGCGTGCCTCTGCGCCGCGCGGCGATAGAATTGGCCGCCCATCTAAGCCAAAGAAAACTATAGCGGACCCCCCGACCCTTCCAGCGAGCTTGTAGGGTGATGGTCGCCGCCCGTAGCTCCACAAAGTTGTGCCGGATGGTGGCCGCCTCGCGGTTGTGACGATACCTCTGCTGGATAAACACGGCGGCCGCTCGGAGCTGGTGGTACTGGGCACGGATGGCTCGGGCTTCGACGCATCGACGCCGGAGGTTGGCGATCGATAGCGCAGTGATGCGGAGGTGGTGATACCGGCGTACGGCAGATAGTCGGCGCCAATGGGCTTGCAGTTGGATGGCGGCGGCCCTTTGAGTTAAATAGTGAGTACGGGTGGCGAGGCAACGACGGGTGTGACGGAACCTCTGCTGTATAAAGCGGGCGGCCCACCTAACCCGCCCCAATCGAGCGCAAAGTTCCCTGCCCACCACAAGTGCTCGCCGCCTCTCGGCCACAAAATCAACCGCTGAGCGAAGTCGCAGAAAGGCTTTGCGCGTATAAACGGCTCTCCACGTGGTTTGGATCCGAATACAGGCCTCCCGCTGTAATGCATAGTGCTTTTGGATCGCAGCGCCCTGGCGATGGAGAAGTAAGCGATGTTGGGCAAAGACGGTGGCCGCCCTCAGTTCCAAAAACCATTGCCGGGTCTGACGCGCGAGGAGGAGCTGCCTGCGGCGTCGAGCCACGACCTTGGCAGCCCAAAGCGACCAGGCGTAGTCAACCTGGGCTATAGCCCCTCGCCAGTAGGACTGGATGGTGATTGCAGCGGAGCGGACGAGTGTATACCAGCTCCTGGTTTTACACCCCAGCTGGCGGTGGCGGTAGACTCTCTGGAGGTAGACCGTTACGGCCTGAAGACGCTGGTATCTTTGCCGGATATCCCGGCCCATGACAAATTGCCGCCGCTTCCGTGCCACAAGGCTAGCAGCCTGCCGCAGTTTATAGAGGCTGGCCTGCGCGTTAGCCCTTCGGCGATAGGCCTGGACAAGGGTAGCTGCCCTTCGCAGCTTTAGGTAACCCTTCCGGATCGCGCTTCCAAGCTGGATGGCGCGGAACCGCCGTTGTAAAAAGGTGGCGGCGGCCTGAAGTCGGGTAAACTTATGCCGTAGGGTGGTGGCTAAAAGTGATTGACGCCTCCTGCGGGAAACAACAATAGCCGCCCATCGAAGCCATAGGAAGTTGGATCTAGCAACGACGCAACGCCAACGCGCTTGGATAGTGATGGCCGAGTTTTGCAACGTCTCAAACTCAAGGCGAACGACTTTGCCATACTGAACTAGACGGTAGCGTTGTTGGATGAAGATTATTGCACTACGCAGCTCAGTGTAGCGTTGATGCGCTTCTCTGACAACAAGCAGTTGCTTTCTTCGCTGAGCGACTAACGTTGCAGCCCACCGAAGCCACAAGAAGCTGGATCTAGCGGCGACACGACGCCAAAGCGTTTGAATAACAGTAGCTGAGCTTCGCATGGCCATAAAATTGGAACGGATGTCTCTACCATATTGAACGAGGCGGTGGCGCTGCTGGATGAAGACTGCTGCACTACGCAACTCAGTATAGCGTTGAAGCGCGTCTCTAGCAACGAGCAGCCGCTTTCTACGCTGAGCGACCAAATTCGCAGCCCACCGAAGCCATAAGAAGTTAGATCTAGCGGCGGCGCAACGCCAATACGCCTGGATGGTAATGGCCGAGTTCTGCATTGTCACAAACTCAAGGCGAACGACTTTGCCATACTGAACAAGACGGTAGCGTTGTTGGATGAAGATTATTGCACTACGCAGCTCAGTGTAGCGTTGATGCGCTTCTCTGACAACAAGCAGTTGCTTTCTTCGCTGAGCGACTAACGTTGCAGCCCACCGAAGCCACAAGAAGCTGCATCTAGCGGCGGCGCAACGCCAAATCGCTTGAATAATAGTAGCTGAGCTTCGCATGACCATAAAATTGGAGCGGATGTCTCTACCATATTGAACGAGGCGGTAGCGTTGTTGGATGAAGATTATTGCACTACGCAGCTCAGTGTAGCGCTGAAACGTGTCTCTAGCAACAAGCAGCTGCTTTCTTCGTTGAGCGACTAACGTTGCAGCCCAACAAAGACGCAAGAAGCTGGATCTAGCGGCGACACAACGCCAATACGCTTGGATGGTGATGGCTGAGCTTCGCATGACCATAAAATTGGAGCGGATGCCTCTACCATACTGAACAAGCCAATAGCGCTGCTGGATGAAGACTGCTGCACTACGCAGCTCAGTGTAGCGCTGAAACGTGTCTCTGGCAACAAGCAGCTGCTTTCTTTGTTGAGCGACTAACGTTGCAGCCCATCGAAGACGTAAGAAGCCGGTTCTAGCAGTGACGCAACGCCATAGCGTTTGGATGGTGATGGCCGAGTTCTGCATCATCTCAAACTCAAGGCGGATTGACTTGCCATATTGAACAAGCCGGTAGCGTCGTTGGATGAAGACTGCTGCACTACGCAATTCAGTATAGCGTTGAAGCGCGTCTCTGGCAACAAGCAGTTGCTTTCTTCGTTGAGCGACTAAAGTTACAGCCCACCGAAGCCGTAGGAATTTAGATCTAGCGGCGGCACGACGCCAATACGCTTGAATGGTGATGGCCGAGTTCTGCAGCATCTCAAACTCAAGGCGGATTGACTTGCCATATTGAACAAGCCGGTAGCGTTGTTGGATGAAGACTGCTGCACTACGCAATTCAGTATAGCGTTGAAGCGCGTCTCTGGCAACAAGCAGTTGCTTTCTACGCTGAGCGACTAACGTTGCAGCCCATCGAAGCCCTAAGAAGCTGGATCTAGCAGCGGCGCAACGCCAATACGCTTGAATGGTGATGGCCGAGTTCTGCATCGTCTCAAACTCAAGGCGGATTGACTTGCCATACTGTACAAGCCGGTAGCGTCGCTGGATGAAGTCTGCTGCTTCACGCAGTTCAGTGTAGCGGTGAAGCGCGTCTCTAGCAACAAGCAGCTGCTTTCTACGCTGAGCGACTGATGTTGCAGCCCACCGAAGCCATAGGAAGCTGGATCTAGCGGCGGCGCAACGCCAAATCGCTTGGATGGTGATGGCTGAGCTTCGCAGCATCTCAAACTCAAGGCGGATGCCTTTACCATACTGAACGAGGCGATAGCGGTGCTGGATGGCTATAGCGGCAGACCTCAACCTCACAAACCCTTGGCGTACTTGTCGTGTTAGCAGAGCCTGAACCCTCCGTTGCGTGACTGTCGAGGCCGCCCGGCGAAGTTTTAATAGCTCGCGGCGCGCTTTGGCCGTGCGCCAGTACGCCTGGGTTTTGATGACGGCGCCCTTCACTTCGAGGTACCCGTCACGCGCCCTTCGCCCGGAACGGATGAGCCGGTACCGCCTCTGGACCGTTGTGGCGGCCGATTTGAGCGAGCGGTAGCTCTGACGGATCGCTCGGGCCAGTACCGCTCGGCGGCGGGCACGGCTTACAACCGCAACCGCCCCCGGAGCTGCGCTACCTGGGACTGGATGTGGTACCCTCGCCAGTATGCCTGGATCCGAATCGCGGATGCGCGGAGGTGAAGGTACTCGTTTCGGAGGAACCTCTGATACTGGGCCTGCCGCCATCTCCGTTGGATGACGAGGGCCGCCCCTTTCAATTCCAGGTAACTGTGATGGCACCCCCGAGCTTGGACTAACTGCCGGCGCCTCCGAGCAACCAGGGCTGCGGCCGCATGGAGCTTTCGATGGTCTACTCTAGCCTTACGCATCCTGTAGAAGCTTTGGACGAGGGTGGCGGCGTTCCGAAGCTGGAGATACCGCGCTCGGACGGCGGCGCACCGCTGCCGATGACGCCACCGCCTCTGGACTTGAATCGCCCAATGCTTGGTTTCAAGGTATTGGTGAAGTACCGCTCGGGCGGCGACGGCTTGCCTTCTTCTTCGACAAATGAAGGTCGCTTGGTCACGGAGCAGCTTGTATTTGGTCCGTTCGACCGCCGAGCGCCGATGGGCCTGGACGACGATAACGTGCTTCCTCTGCCAGATGAAATTCTGTTGAATGGTTCTGCCCACGCGGCTGTGGCGGTAGATCCTCTGGCAGGTGATGGCCGCTGCCCTAAGTTCCCCGAATCGACGGCGGCATTGTCGCATCGAAACCAGCTGGCGCCTTCTTTGGGCAACGGAGATGACGGCGCTTCGAACGGTTACGTAGTTTAGTCGGATGCTTTGGCCGTGCTGGTAGTGGCGCCAAGCTCGCTGGACCATCACTGCCGCTAGCCGTGAGGTCCGGAAACACGATAGAATCTTCCGAGTAGCCCTACCGGACCTGCGACGACGTTGGATGAGGGCGGTAATATGGCGTAGGTGAGCTTGTTGCTTTCGGACGAGATGGCCTCGCGCCAAAGCCTGAATGATGGCAGAGGATTGCCGCTGGGCCCGAAGTTGGCTGCGAGCTTTACGGGCTAGGTACGCTCTCCATGCCATCTGTAAGGTAACGGTGGCCCTAAGTTTTGTGCGTTCGATATAAAGGTAGCGCCGGGCGAGGGCTTGCGTGCAACCGATGGCGTGACGAATTGCAAGATAACGATGCCGGACGTGCTTTCCTAGTACCAAGGCGCGACGGCGACGCTGAAGCACCACCGCCGCAGTTTGGAGGTTGGCGTACCCCTGAACGGCGAGGAACTTTCGGACTTGCGCCTGAATGACGGTGGCGGCCCAGTTGCGCTTGCGCGTCTGAACGCGAACAAAGCGTACAAACCTAAAGCGCGCTTGGACGAACAGAGTTGCGCTTCGGAAGGCTAAAAAAGTCTCTCTACAGGCGCGGGACAGTAGCACCGCTCGCCAGCGACTTTGAAACAGAATTGCAACGGACTTGACGTTGAGAAACCAGGTTTGGGCGAGAAACCTACGCAGGTTGGCTTGGATGCGCGTAGCAGCGGCGTAAGCTGCTTTAAGCCTCAGTAGTTCGAGCCTGGCCAGCTTGCGCCGATACTCGGTTTGGAGGGTAATGGCTGCTGATATTCTTTGACATGCCAGGGTACGGTTAGCAAGGTTGCGCCGACGAACCCTTTGCACAGAGACGGCTGCAGCCTTAAGGCGATCGTATTCACCTCTTATAGCTTTAGTTAGAAGCGAGCACCTTCGCAGCCGCTGGGCAACTATAGCGGCGTGACGCAGCTGGGTGAAGTTTGAGTACGCCACATAACCCCTTAGGGCCGCCGTTATCTTCATTGCTGCGCGCTGCTCGGCGCGTGCGCATGAGAGCCGTTTGCGAGCTAAAAATCCCCGACCCAAAGCCTGGGCGGATGCAAGTGCGCTCCGGAAGGCCAAAAATTGGGACCGTTGGCATTTGGCTCGGAAGCGGGCTTGTACCATTACGACGCACCGCCGCTGGTGCAGTAGAGCTTTGCGAGCAGCCCGACGCCGCCAAGCCGACTGGATAAAGATCGCGGAACGTCGCAGGGTATAAAATGATGGGTTGTTCGCGGTGAGATGGCGACGTTGGCAGAACTTGCGAAGGGCGCGTTGAAGGGTGTAGGCCGCTTTCGCTTGAGCCCTTCGTTTGGCGTGCGATCTGCCACGCCACCAGCTCTGGATCCTTTGGGCGCAATAGTGATGGGTCACCAGGAGTTTGATGCGATGGGCCAGGTGTGAGAGAGAGAGAGAGAGAGAGAGAGAGAGAGAGAGAGAGAGAGAGAGAGAGAGAGAGAGAGAGAGAGAGAGAGAGAGAGAGAGCGACATACAACACTACAACGCGCTCATCGATGGCGCCATCGAGGCGGAGGGTAACAAAATCCGGAATGCCGCCCAGCTGGACGGCCACGCGTTTGAACAAATCAAAGTTGTGTATAACGGCCTCCCTTGCGGGGGTCAGCTTCCTACGCTTGGAAGGGCTGTAGATTCTCCAGCTCTCGCGCTGCACATACGGCGTAGGGGCGGCCTCCTGGGTGGACGGGCTTAGGACCGAGGAGAACGGCAACAGGTTGGGAAAGTAGTGGGACACCAAGCAGCACAGCACGCGCCCATCCTCAAAGCTGGTCGTAAAATTGTTCACCTTTAGGCCAAAAAACTCGGCCACGGCGGCCACCCACGTCAACAGCCCCGACATAAGGGGCGAGACAAAGTAATAGGTTTCAGCCACCGTCTCACCCATCCGGCGCCCAAACTTCTGAAGGAAGCGCAGTTGCAGCCGCGCAATCTCCGACGAAAAGAAGGCGCCCTCCACCAGCCTCGGTAGCTCCCACCATAGCCCCACCGTCCATAGGAGGCCTAGGGTTTTCTTACGATCGCCATCAGCAATATCACTCGGCTGGGTCGGCCCCCCCAGGAGCCGCGAAGTTTTGATCCCGTGCTGATCCATGAGGTCAAACACCAAGCATTGGTTGTCCACCCGCGCCTGATGGGTCGTGGCCGGGATGCGGAGAGCTTGGGTGGCAACCGTGTCCCCCGTAAGGCGGCTGGCCAGGTGACATAGCCGTACGCCGTCCCGCAAATCGTGTGCGAGGTCCTTGACATGGAGGTCCACCTCCTCGTGGGCGGTTTGGATGAAACGCAGGCCCAGCGTAAGCTCCTGCCCCTCCAGAATCCGTTCCTTGAGCAGGTTAAAAAGCGCTTGGGTAGCGCCCACCTCAGCAACGGGGGTGAACAGCCTGCTGCGACCCGGGATCAGCTCAGCTTCGCGTGCCGTATCCACAAAAATAAGCAGCCGGAGAGCCTTCTCCAGAAACTTTCTCTCCGCGCAGGCTGGATCGGAGCCATCGGCGTGGGAAAACAGGCTATCCTCCACCCACTCGGTGAGCGGCTGCCCATCGAAAAAGCCCATAAAGGCGTCGCGGCGCCCAAGCACCACCTCCAACGCCAGTGCCAGCCAGATGGGATCCAGTTGAAGGTATAAATTGGTGACATCCCTTCTGAGCCCGATATGGGTAAGGATGTTGAATCCTTTGCGCAAACGGATGCCTTGCTGCTTTATTTTAAGGTGCACCGCCTTGAGGTTAGCGCCCAGCTCCTTCGACCTCAAAAGGCGATGGCCCTCGCTTAAGATAAAGAGCTTTTCCCAGGTAAGCGTGAACCAGGCGGGGGACCCCACTTTGAGTTGCCCGGCATGCTTAAAGTCTAGGGGGCAGAGCATGAAGCTCAACATCTCGGCGAAGGAACGGTTGGACTCCGTAAGCCACCCCAGCTCCCTGGGGGCTTTAAAGTTGTAGAGGGTCCTCAGCCGTTTGATTTTATCGGGAGTCGATAGCGACAAGCTTGGGGCGGGAGCTATGGAGGTTTAATATAATTATCACTTTAAGTTCGTCCCAGTAAATTTAAAAAAGATAGGACCCACTTTACGAAACTCGGTAAAGAAGGGTACCCCCAACCAAAGCTTAAAACGCCGGCCCGAAGCTCAACACATCAGCGCCTACAGGAGCGTAAGTTTGAAACTCCAGCTAGAATTAAACCATATTTGCCGGATACCTCAACTTCAAATAGATGCTAAACTCTAAAACTAGGTCACAGATAGCAGAGCCGATATCTTCAACCCCGCCGAACCTTTAAGAAGGAAAAAATAATGATAGGCTTACCAACTTCGAGTTCTAGATTTCCTAGCATCCCACCATACGACCTCTTTTCGGCGTTGGAAAGCAAAGCCGGGCGAACCTTAAAAAATGGCATCAGGATAGGTTATAATTGAGATAAGGGTAAATAAAAACAGCTTCTCCGAACGATCAAAAGGTGATGCAGCCCCTCAATCTTATAACCTCCCATCAAAAACAGCCTTAAAACGCCAGCTTAAAGCTGAACCCTAAAACCACCATGCCAAAACAACCATACCTTTTTGGGACTTCGAGCAATCTGGGTCGGCGGGAAGACAACTTTACCGACGAGGATCAGGCGGAACCCGCGGTTGGGCCCCCTCGCGTTAAAGGTGAACTGTACCGATACCCGGACCTTCCCCACCTTATTGGGCAACCAGTTGATGGGCACGGTCACGGTGGTTTTGGGAAATATCTCGAAGGTACAGCTGGTGGGGGCCCCGGAGCGGGGCGACGCCGCGTCCGATATAATTTGGCACCCGGTGCGGTTTAGCCGAAGTTCCTCAAAGTTGATGGAAAACCCGGTCCCCTTAAGCGGGGTTAAAGAAGCTTCGATGCGGGAGGCGGTCGGCCTCAAATTTTCGATCCTAAAGTGGCGCGTGACCGCCTTATCGACGTAGCTCGAACCAAAGGCTACGGTGATCTCTTGGGAGTTGGCGCCCAACTGGACGGTGGGGATGAGGCAATCGGAATAATCGGAAACGCTCCTAATTTCAGTCAGGTGAAGCGGCGTCTTAGGCCGTGATATAGGGGTGAAGGCCCTCCCACGCTCATCGCTATGAGGTTCCGTCTCGGGTGGAGTATACGGCCGTTTGAAGATGTCCAAGTGGGTTGAAATCGAGACTTCCCGCCTCGACGGTTGAGGTTCTCTACTTTCATCAGTTTCATCTGCCAGTTCAATATCTGTAGGCATCTCTTTCCTGTGCCCGTACAGGCGTTTCAACTAAACTTATCTTATCTTTCCTATCCCTGTACAGAAGTTTCAACTGGTTATTTTTTAAACACAAACCCTCGCTATACCAGCTTATTTTCAACTATCTACTAAAAAGGTAACGCTTCAATATTTGCCCCGAATCTGATAAAACTTTCGGTAAAAATTTCAAACCGGTTCGCGGTTGCGATTGATTTGGCGAAGTGCCGGTACCGCCCGATTTTAAAGGTTTCCAACCATACCTAACCCCTTATCGGGAACTTTTTAACTCGCACTCGCTTTAATTTTAAATCGGATCGAACCAACCGTATCGAGCAAAAAAATTTATTGGATATTTAGTTATCGCGTCGCGGTCACCACTAATGTCAGCGCGTTACTGGTCCAGCTTAATCAGCCACCATTTATGCTTTCCCAACGCAAGTGACTAAAGTTGGCTCAACCTGCAATAGGTTGGTCGTCTGTACCACCAAACGGCCATGCCTTCAATTCAGCTTAACCCAACTGAATTATGATAAGCCTGTCAGACATTTGCCCTCCTGGCTTCCAGATAAGAATGTTATGGGTCAAAACCCAGCCGAAAAGGGGAAATGTTGGCCATTTACAGGTCCCCAATACTGCTAAGATCAATTTAAATACTAATAATGATTTTGCTAGCCAAAGGACCCTGGCTGATTCTTGGTGGAACCCCACAAATTGGGGTAACACTAGTTCAAATACCTCATGGGCAAATAGCTTTAAGTTAAGCAGTTGGATTACTCCAACCATGCAGTAGACTCTAAGCATCCATCAGATGGATTTCCCCCAGCCACTACCAGTCCCATTCAAGCATCTATGCGGGGACCACCCCTTTTTGTAGGCATAGCAGAGATCCCCCAGGGTATAATATTTTTCACTGATAGGGATTAGCTAAAATATATTAAGTCATTACCCTATGGGTACATCTTGCCTAAAAATGACTCCCCATTGGTTGTTCAGCCAAAATAGAAGGAGTTTTCTGAGCCTCAATAGGCTATATTCTCATATTTCCTAATCATATCAGTCTAAGCTCTCCAAATTTATTATTGAATTTCCATCAACCCTTGAGACAGTTTAGATACTAAATATTCATATACTAAGAGGGTTTATTTTTCTTATCCCCAGTGGCACCTAATAAACCTTTAATAAACCCATACTTTTCTAGTTTTTGGAGTTTAACATCTTTATTATTTTCAGCAGTTTAACTCCCCAATTGTTGAATTATTAGGTCAATTAGTACCAGCAAGCTTATCTGTTGGGATTTTTACCCATATTCCCAGCTGGCTAGATTACCAGGAATTGCTAGGGGATAATTCCCTAATGCAAGGTGAATTAGAAATTGATTAACCCTGATTTCAGGGTAACTATGTTCAGGGGATTTTAGGATATATGCCTGGTTGGATCCATTGGGGATCAATCTGGATGAATGCTTAAGATCTCATTGGGCAGAGTTGCCAATGAAATAGGGGCATCTGATAGTGATTAACTATCAGGTGTACCAATTGGGATTGGTCAGGTTTCATCGCTGACTGATTAGGAATGTAAGTAGTAAGTTGCAAGGTGAGTGGTACCACCTGTAACTAACAAATCAATCAGTTGGTTTGTGACCTGCCTTAATTTGTAACAAGTCCCATTACCTAAGCAGGTTACTTGCCAAATATGGTTGGTTCACTTGGATCAAGAGGAAATTGTTAAGGACACATTTTCCAACTCTTTCCATTTTAGGTCTCAAGGACATCCGATAATGGAATCCTAGCCAGGATGGGGAAGATCATCGCTGCTAGATGAGGATAGGTGATTTAATGGCAACAGCTGCCATTTCATCAAAGAGGTATCAATGAGGGTTAGATAACCAAATCCCCACTATAAATTCCCTAGAATTCACTTATAATAAAAACCGTTTTACAGTTTATACAGTATACAGTAGATATACCAGTGTAGTAAACTCTATCAGCTTTCATTTGTTCTATTTTTTCTCAGGGATATTATTGCTGGGTGCAATAATTGGGAGACTCTTTAAGGAAAAGAGTAGGGATCTGTGCAGTGATCCAGAGAAGAAGTGGAAACAAATTGGGGATTGCTGCTGACTGTGTGTCAAACCAAAGAAGCCATCAACATGAATCTAAGAAAAGATCTAGTTGTATAGTATGAGGGAACAAATCCCTATGTCAAGACATCACATATAATTTAGGAAGAAATACTGGCTTAGCGTTGGGATGAGAATAAATTTTCATTCAACTACAGATAATAGTCATCATACTATCATCAACTGATCATATCAAATAACTATACAACGCAGATGAATTGCACAAAGCCCAAACCTGTGCAAGTAATAAGTTTATAGGGGTTATTGGCTGATAATAATTAAGATCTATAAATTTGTACATTCTCTCACACCAAAAATCCAACAAGTGGTGCTCATTACAGGGGATCCTGTATACCACCAAAACCTGTTTAAACAATGACAACTATTCCATAATCAAGGTTAGTTGCTTTAGAGAACCAACTATCCAGTGCTTTGGCTCGCCTCAGAAGGCTTGCACAGCACTCTTCACAAGGCCCTTATGGGCCCTCCCCTATTATTGTTGAACCTCCCTGAAAGGACAAGTTCACACCTGGTGAGGGAAACATCGCCTCCTTCCTTTATATTTATGAATCTGCGATGCAAAGAGTGAATGACCTTCAAAAAACCAAGTTTATCCTTCCCTTGTTTGAGTCAGATGGCTCAAGAGATCATGGTTTCTCAAATGATCACACTTATCACCTGGATGGTTTCTTAAACAAATGGTGATTGATGAGTTTGGTTCCAAGCAGAGTTTACAATGGCTAAAACAGGCCTTTATATGCTTTAGCCTGCAAGAGGGAGAATTGATCCCCCCATTTGTTGAGCAATTCTATAGCAAAGCTCAACCTCTGTTGCCGGACAAACTGCTTCCGCTAGATGATGCTATTGCTGCTATGGTGGCTAGCTTGATGTCTTATCCCTCTTTAGCAATGCATATCTCCACAGTTAAGCATACCTTCCAAACAGTACGGGATATCAAAGAGGCATTACTAGCAGTGGCTGAATTTATAAACCTGAACTTCTACAAAAAGCTCTGAAGCGAGAATAAACTCTGACCCCTTTAGCCTCTTCTATGGCTATATCCCTCTGGAACCCAGCTTCTGCAGTGCTGCAGCGACCAAATATTCCTCCACCATTTGAGGATAGTCAGGAAATATTGGCAGTTATGGGGCAGCGCTCCCCTCAAGCTTCAGGTTCAAAAGCTCAGCTGGTGAAGTCAGTTATCACTTTGCCTGGTTCCCCTTTTGTCAAGCGGTATACTAAGGTGGATAAAGTATCACATCCATCTAAGTTGCTACATCAATCCCCTTCATCCTCAATTCAGGTTGCCCTTAGTTTACAACCTGTAGTCATGGGGACGCCCAAGCTGGTCACTTCTACAGCAAAAGTTAAACCCATTACACTTCCAACGCCTCCCCCAAAAGTTGGTACAGCCACAATGCTTCCTTTAAAAGTCAAAAGGGTAGATGAGAGCGACAAAGCCCTCCCCAGTGAGGAGATTAAGCTAGTTTTTCATCCCCCTCTTAGTATCTCATTGAGATGCATTGACAATCCCTCTGATGACGAGTCTGAAGGGGGTGGTGAAAATGCAGGCTATTATGTTTTGGGAGCTCCAATGGAAGTGCAGGTTCTGGATAGGTTGAGGCCAGAGAGAATTGATATAGCTATTATAACACGACAAACTTAACTTCAACAGTTGTTGATATTTTCAGAGGTGATCGATACCACTACTGATGATGATAAGCTTATTGGTACATTGATCCAATCCACCCAGAAGGTTCATACCCTCCAATATATCAAAGACAAATACCCTGCGATGGCTCAGCGCCTTGCCTCCACTCTCCAGTTGAAGGAGGTTCTTGCCCTCCCCCCTACCTTTGGTAGCACAACAACTAAGGTAGAAGCTGTTATCAATAAGGTGCGCGCTCTAGCCATCCTTGATACAGGTGTTCCATTGAACGTGGTCTCATCAAAGCTCATCAGTAAAAATTAAGTTGGCCCCTGACCTGGACTATTCACAAGAGTTTGGAACTGATGGGCCTAACAATAAGTGAGCTATTGGGGCCTACCCTTATTTACCCATATGTATTTGGAGGCTTCTACTGGCTGCCCGCACTGTAGCATTAACCAAAAATGCCTACATCCTACTCATTGGCATGCAATTTATGATTGAGTTTGACGGAATCATCAATATGAAACAGGGATTTCTCTCCCTTTTAAACTATGAAGTTCCTCTAGTCTTTACAAAAGATGAACCTAAGAAGAAGGAATATACATGCATAGTTCTATACTTCTTCCACCCTCACCCTTACTTATACCACATCGGGCAGAAACATAAATAAGCTGCCTGACTCTGTGGATGGTTCAGAAGGCATTCCATTGTATGCATTGGAGGAGGTATTAGTCAAAGTGGGTGAACAAAAGGTGGTAGACACCAAAATTACTAAGCAAATCCCCCGCAACTGCCTTCTTCACTTAACAAGCATTGATGGAATAAGCCCTTTGAAACCTTAGGTGTTGTTAGGTATCCTAGACCCTGCCTACCAGAGACCTATCAATCTTCTGCTGGGAATCTCACTAACAAGGATATGGTTGTAAAGAAGCATCAAGAGATTGTAAAAGCCCTGTTACTTCCTATTGAGGAAATCCACCAAGTCCATTATATTGGGTCTATGCTAAATATGGGACTACCCACTGACCAAATGATATGCACTGTCAGGAAGTTGATATGACTGGATGATATATTACCTATATTGGCAGATTTTAGTATTAATTGAGACGAGTCTTGAGATTAATGGGAAAGGTATATGAATAATAATCAATCAAAATGTCGACCATTTGGCAAATCAAGGGGACTTACGCCAAGATTTGATATAAATGAGAGCTTCTAGAAAAGGGAAGACGAATAGAAGACTACCAAGCTGAGGATGCATCCAGCTGGGGAACAGAGATTTAAAGAGGCATACAGAGGACTGAGAATAAGGTCTTTTCTGAGTGATTAGGTGATTGCAGATAAGCTTGCAATTAGTATAAGGTTAATAAAGATTGAAATAAGGGTCGATTGCTCCATATATATAGTTTATCAAGTTTTTATTAAAAGTCAGCAATCTTTGTATTATTTGATTTGGTTGCTCAGTGGCTAATACCCTGTGCAAACTGACTCATAGGAATCAAGACTATACGCTGAGAAATAACAGTGGTGCTCATGACAGGGGGCCACTGGTCAACTGTAGTACTTCAATCACTAGGATACAATGACAAGTCTGCATTTGTTATGACAAAATTTGATCAGATTCTGCACACATTATGCCAAAGAAGCACGGAAGGCAACTAACAATGAACCAGTATCGTTTACTGTAATAGAACTGGGTAATGTTGAGAGTATGATCAATCTTCAGTTAGGAAATGGCCCTAAGCTGACGGCTGAGCAACAAAGGATGCTCCATAAATGTGACCCCTCAGCAGCTGTAGGATTTATAAAGTGGCTGTTGCACGGGTATCAATTATACAAAGATGAGGTGGGGGAGTATTCCTTAAGTTTGTTTTATAACCAATGTAACCAAGAAAATTGCTATTATCTATACATGTCCTATCTGGATGCAACTACAATGGGGTTGGCTCATTGCCTTAGTACTCACAGAATTGAGGAATATCTCGTCGCCTATGTGCAACTGTCTATTCGCCAGCTACTGCATGTGCTGGCTCACCACAATATAGAAATTGGTGATGTAACGCAGTTCACTTGAGTACCGAAAAATGATACCCGCCTCCTGCTCAACTACCTCAATTGCTCTTTTTTGAAAGTGCAGGGGGCGCTGGTGCAGATGGACCATCGTGTTGGGGACATCCGCCATTAACTGGACATTTTGGTACCACAGTTAAATCTAGAGTTATCCCAGGTAATAGAAGAATTGTTGAATCAGCATGGCCTATCAGCGGAATGGATTCAGGATGTAACAACATTGGGAAGCAATACCAAGTGCTTCATGATGAATCTAGTGGAATGGGCGGAAGCGCTCAAAGCCATGATTGCTCAGCTTGGGAAAAAATATCAATGATGGAACAACAAGTGGCGGATCAAGTCAGTTTCATCTCAGCTGAATAACCCAACTTCGCATCAAATGGAGAAGTCAGCAAATGACAAATAATGCGCTTATCCTTTGGTCAATATCCCCTGAATATCTTCAGCTAGTCCATCAGGTTACCCAACTGAAAATTGTTAGCCAGGTGGAGCATAATCAAGTTTTTCCTCTTCTGATCGGTGAGACAAGGGACTATGCAGACATGCAAGGACAGCTTGATGCCCTTTAATGGGCCAACAAGGAATTGGTACAGGAACAAGCCGCCCTCCTTAACCAAATAAACAATGCTAATCATCAAGAGGGTAATGCTATCTGGCAGCATGCACAAATGCAGAGCATAATCAAAGAAGTCCTCTTGCGACTACAAGCAGTTGAGCAACAACTGAATGCTGAGCGGGAATTCCGTCAGGAATTGCATCATCAATATGAGACATTGCAACGGGAATTCCAGGATGGGTGGCGTAGATGCTATATGGTTAAAACGGAGCAGTTAATCAACAAACATTTTGTGGAGCACGCTGGAGCTGGGGAAAGTGGTGCAGTTAGTGGTGATTCAGTGGAATAATGCTATGGATCAGCTAATGAATATCCCTCAGGCAATGTGATGGACCCCCACGCGACACTACTTCTTCCAAGTCCATTTTGACAGATCTGAGTCTGTCTGGCCAGCTGTATGATAGTTCACAAGGGGGTGGTTCCCTTAGTCGCTCAGAAAATAATTTGCCTGCTTCTTGCAGCAGAAGCCTGGAGCAAGGCAAAGCTGTTTGGATTGAGCAACTTCCTCCCTTTAGTTGTGATGGGAATCTACACAGTTACTTCAAGAAATTCAAATTTGCCGTGGAAGGGGCTTCTGATCAGCAGAAAGTGAAACTGTTGCTATCCACCTTAGATGTGGAAAGCGCTGATCAAATTACCTGCTACCTTACAAATAGCTCAGTATCCTACAAAGGAGTTAAAACAATTGTTCATCAGCTGTTTGGGGGCGTAAACAAGATGGACCAACGGAAGGCTGACTTCCTGACTATACAGTTTCACCAAAATGAGACTTTGTTGGATTTGCTGAACATTTTTTGGTGTAAGCACATGTACTACTCAGAGCTAACTTTTTTTCTGCCAAAGATGTTGGTATAGTGATGATGGCGGCTGTCAAACCATATCAGGAACTATACAACGCTATGTCTCACGTTTTGGATGGAGATTCAGGACTTATTCAAATCATGAACACCTTACATGTCTCTTTGCCATGATCAGCGCCCCTAATGTAGCCCAAAAAATCTCTGCTGTCTCTGCACCAAACTCTTTAGGATATGGTCCACAATGACTGAGCTATCATCTGCTGGAGTATATTCTTCCCTCATACAAATCAGCGGACCCTTTTCAGCCTATGTACGCTCCACCAGTTCATCCCTGACCCTGGAACCATACCATCAATTTCTAAACTGGGCCTTCTGCTGCAAGCTATATATGTGAACCTTTTATGAATACCTGCTTCCAATGCGGACAAAGAGGACATTATGCAGGTAATTGCCCTAACAACCCACAAGTGTATATGATGCCAACAGAGAAAAATGAGCAGGGAAAAGCTTGAGCGGTTTAGAGATGGGACGCTCTACCTCCACTAAGTCCAATTCATTTGTCCTTAACGATTCCCAAGCATCTCTTTGGGTAGAATTCAGAACTCAATCGGATGATTTGTTATATCAACAGCTTCTGTCAGATATCCCCGCTTCCATTTCTGAGAATAGGAATTCTCCCTCAATCCCAGAGTTCCACCAGGACGTGCAAAAACCATATGCATGGCAGATCCTGGAACAGACTGTCATAAGCAACGCAGATCCCTCAACGGACGTCACCTCTTTAGTAGGGGTTAACGTAGCCATTCCAGTGGAAAAAATCGCTAGTGAGTATCCACAGATCAGCAAGGGCATTTCCTCCTTTTTAAGTAACACAAAGCCCTTGGACGTACATTTAATAAACACTGATGGTTCTTCTTATTTAAATGCACTTACTGTGCCATTTTCGTTCAAGACACAAAAATCCGCATTATCATAGACATGGGAGCCCCTGTGTACATAGTCTCTACCAGGTTGGTGGCTAAGCTTCTATTGAAACTGGATGTGGACCATTGAGTAGTATATGGGACCGCAGGGACGCACAGTACTGTGTCAGAAGGAGCATATAGTGCATTGCCTTTACAATTTGGGTCAGTTTGGGCTTCTGCTCCTGCGGTGGTTCTGCCAAATAACAACTATGACATGCTGATCAGCGCAGCATTTATGAGGAAAATTGGTGTTGTGATAAATATGGCGGAGGAAACTCTTAATATTTTAGGACAACAGATTCCCATTTTATTTACCTCTTTTGGAATCCCAATGGATCCTTTCTGCTCTAGTCAAATTAATCTAGCATACAGCAATGGAATGATTCCTGTTCATTATTGACAAATGAAGTGGCAAACTAGGGCCCTCCCCAACCAGATTTATGAGTACAAAGGGATTCCGCTTTGGGCAGCGAGTGCTTTGAGCCTACCATCTGGACATCAGTGCATAGTAGGAACTGAGCTCAAAATTGACATCCCTAAAGGGCTTTATGGGTAATTATGGCGCCTCACCAGCACATATGGCTTGAACCACATGTGGCTCCAGGGCTACTGCTCACTGGGAATGGGGAGGTGAGAGTGCTGCTAGCGAATTTACAGAAAGATACCATAATTATCCAGCAGCACCAAGTGGTGGCTTACTTACACTTAGCTTCTATAGAGGAAGTTTGCCATATTCATGATTTCAGCTCATGGGAGGATCTTGGACTACCAGCAAGCTCATCATTCAGCATTGACCGTGGTTCCACAGGAAGCACTTACTGGATTATTGGCGGAACAGCAAGATAAGGCTATGGCGTTATTTGAAAAGTATCAAGATATTTTTTCACACAACAATAATGATTTGGGGTGCGCTCAAGGGGTGGTACATTGGATAGATATGGGGGAACACCCTCCCATTTGATTGCGACCTATTAGATGATCAAAAGCAGCGGAAGAGGTTGTCTCCAATGAGGTGCATAAGCTTATCATGCAAGGGATGCTGGAACCATTGAACAGTCCATGGGCATCACCTGTGCTCATTGTAAAGAAAAAAGATGGCTCAAATCGAGTGGTTATTGACTATCACAAACTCAATAATGTAACAAAAAAGGATTCCTACCCTCTTCCATGGATTGATGACGCGTTGGACCGATTGGGCGGGCTGAATTATTTTTCCGCCATGGATCTGATCTCAGGGTACTGGCAGATTGATTTGCCATCAGCAGAGTGGGAGAAATGCACTATCATCACTTTGAGAGGGTTATTTCAGCTGACTCGCATGCCACAAGGGTTGTGCAACTCCCCAGCTACGTTCCAGCATGCCATGGATATGATTTTAGGTGATTTAAAGCTGTTCTGCATCTTAGTTTACCTCGATGATATCAATATGTTCTCACAGACGTTTACAGAGCACCTTGCTCACTTGGAACAAGTGTTATGTCGCCTCGCTACCGCTAATATCAAAATTAAGCCTTGAAAGTGTAATTTCTTTAAAAACAATTAGAATACCTGGGTTTGTTGTGGATATAAATGGGCTTAAACTGCAGCCGGCTAAGGTGAAAGCAATAAGCAAGATGACTCACCCAGGTAATAAACGGGATATTCAAGTGTTTTTTGGGGATGGTTGGGTACTACTGACAGTTCATTCCCAATTTCAGTTGTATTTGGGCCCCATTTTTTGAGTTGTTAAAGAAAAATGCTTCTTTTGATTGGACAGAACGATGCCAGAACTCTTTTGATGTGTTGCAAACCGTTTTAGCAAGCGCACCCATTTTTCAATATCCCAACTTTGACAAACAGTTCATAGTGCAAATGGATGCATCCCTCTCTGCTATAGGGGAGGTATTATCTCAGAAGGATGACGATGGCATAAAGAATCCTTTCACATTTTGTAGTCAAAGCTTGAACTGTCACAAATGAAACTACACCATTACTGAGTGGGAGTGTTTAGCGGTGATCTATGCTTACAAACAGTTTCAGGTATATCTACATTGGGTAAGATTCCAAGTAGTGACAGACCATGCTTCCTTGCGCTGGCTGCAGAATCTGCGTGAACTGGAAGGATGGCTCACACATTGGGCACTGAAGCTCCAGGCATAAAATTTCAAGATTATACACCGTCCAGGAGCAAAACATCAAAATGCAGATTGTCTTTCCCATCTGCCAATGGTCGCTATCATGGCGGATTTAGATGACATAATGTATGAGAAGATGGTGGTGAACAAATATCAGGATGAGCCACTGCAGGTGATCAAGGTATTAGATGGACTCAGGGCGGATACTTTCCTATGTGGGGGAGAACTAATAAGCGGATTGGAGGCTTGACGCTGAGTTTCCCTAAACCTTCGGCTAGACCCGCTATTATTATGGACTCTCATTGGGATGTAGGTCATGGAGGATTGTGGAAAACGCTGGAGTTTTTGAGACCCCAATACTACCGGGAGAGCGTGCATTATGACGCATTGGAAATGGTTAGTTGTTTCCATCAGTGTCAAGTAGAAAAACCATTCCACAAGAAGACCACAAACCAGCTGGTTAAACCCCGGTTCGCCTGACACACCATTTCCACTGATGTAGTGGGACCTCTGCCAACTAGCGCAAATTGATCCAAGTATATAATTGTTGCCATTGATCATTTGACTTGATGGGTGGAGGCCAGGGCCATTAACAACTTGGGCGCGGTCACCACTTCCAAGCTTATTATGGAGTGTGTTATACAGTGACATGGCTGCCTGCAATTCATTTTAATGGATAATGGAACTAATTTCACTTTGCACATTCTGCTGAAGTTGAATGAGTTGTTGGCGATCTATGAAGATTTGACCACCCCATATCATTCGGAATTAAATGGAATAGTGGAGCGGATCAACAGAACCCTAGTGAACATACTCCATAAATTGGTAAAGGATCAACCCTTGTAATGGAGTGCCCTTCTACCTACAGCTGTGTTATATAATATCAGCTATCATTCTTCCACTAGTAAAAGAACGTTCCAACTGCTGTATGGTCAACATCTGGCTCTTCCCACCTTGCTTTACTCGTGTGTAGAGGATACTGGTGAGGTGGACCCTCAGCGATATTTGAAGACTCTTATGGATACATTGATCAAGCTGAAAACGGAAGCCTACTCCACTAGTTTGTACAAGAAGATTTACAATCAAGCAGCCAATCAGAAGTGATGGATTAGACTTTCTCTGTTCGCTGTAGGAGACCATGTCTTATTCCAGAACCAGCATGAGTTTGGGAAAAAAACAAGCTCTCCAACATCTGGGCAAGGCCATTTGAGATAATTGAGAAGACTGGAATGGATGTCTACACTATTAAGGAACCTGCGGGGGGAGTCAGATTATCAACCAAGTTCACGCAAAGTTTCTTTGAGCATATAAAGAGTAAGAGCCTATTGTCCAGTCAAAGGGGGGTAATTTTGGGAAGTTGATATAACTGGACAATACACTACCTATATTAGCAGATCAAAGTATGAATCAAGATTTGTCTCGAGATTAATGGGAAAAGTATATGAATAATAATTGATTGAAATGTTGATCATTCAGTGAATCAAGGGGAATTACACCGAGATTTGATATAAATGAGAGCTTCTAGAAAAGGGAAGACGAATAGAAGACTAACAAGCTGAGGATGCATCCAGCTGGGGACAGAGATATAAAGAGTCATACAGAGGACTGAGGAGAAGGTTTTTCGAGTGATTAGGTGATTGCAGATAAGCTTGCAATTAGTATAAGGTTAATAAAGGTTGAAATAAGGGTCGATTGCTCCATATATAGTTTATCAAGTTTTTATCAAAAGTCGCCGATCTTCATATCATCGGATTTGGTTGCTCAGTGGCTATTACCCTGTGCAAACTGACTCAGCGGAATCAAGCCTATACGCTGAGAAGTAACATGCACTTTTCCCTACGTTCAGATTTATGATGATCTAACTCCCAATGAACTTACTATAGTTCATTCCTTACTAGAGTCATATAGTGATATTTTCTTCAAATCTGATACTAGCTATGGGCATATGAAGGGATAGTGCCACACCATTGATGTTGGCGGTGCCAAGCCTATTTAATCCAAGCCTTATCAGAAATCAAAAGTTGAGGAGCTCCAGATGGGGACAGAGCTTAAACAGCTATTGGACGCAGGGTTGCTAGTGCTGTCTCAAAGCCCTTGGTTATACCTGCTGTAAGGAGAGTGTCTATAACTCTCCTGTTTCCAGAGTAATGGTGCTCAGTGCACAGAGCCAACGCATGGAAACTAGCCATTTAGTATCAAAGCTATTAGCGCCCAGCAGAGGGTGCTGGAACAATAATAACTAAAACCAAGAAGTGCGATAAAAAACCATCTAAAAACAATGAGGTGCACAAGGATAGAAGAGGTAAATGGACCAGGTTGGAGGGTACCCAGGCAAACCAATGGTGCACGAGGGGAAAATCAGATCATGTTCACAATGGAATGGATAATGTGGTTTGAGACCTCCACAAAGGGGTCTGCGCACAGGATCATACGGAATAACATTTTAATAAAATGGTAAAAAATGGGGAAATCTTTTATTTGGGAAGTTGAACAACAAGGAATGTTGGTTGGGAAAAACATATTTAAACTTGGGTGGGGGAATAAGGGGTTTGTTGCAGTGGGCCCAAGCACTGACCCACAAATAGGGCAATACTACCGTCCAAATTAGTTGAATAAGCTGAAACTGACTTCACTCGAGGATTGATTGAAGTTGGATTTGACCCAAACGCGTTGTTTCAAAAATGGAACAGGTTTTGAAATCCCATTCTTTGACAAACTGAATGGAACCATCCGCGTTAATTCAGTAGATCATCCATTTTAACGCCCGGGCTGATGTGAAGGGCTGGCATTTGGCACCCCACTAGTACCAATCTGGTCATATTTTGCCCGTACCCAGCATTGGTCTAAAGTATGCCTCAGGTCTGGGAGGGCCTGTAGTTTCATCTTCTGGGCCTCCTGGCGCCCAGCCTTATCTTTTGAGTCAGTCCCCACTATGATGTCATGTGCACATGACATTACCCTCTCCTCCCAATGAGGCTCAACCCCCCCTCCAGGGGCTTGCGCAAGGGAAAAGTTCTTGTGGGCAGGGGCCAACTTCATGGCAGCAACGGTCAGTTTAGGTTGGGATCCAGCAGCCTGGAGGAAACGCTTGTGGAAGGCTTCAATCAGATCTTGGGCATACACAGTCACACGCTGGAACCCAACTGTTCTCTGCAGCATCAAAGCCCTTCCAAAATACAAGGTAATCGAGTCTTCTTTTAATGTGGCGGGGGGCAACTATTTCTTCCACCTCACACTCTGGTGCCCCATCCACGAGATAGGCCTCAGGAGTCTCTGGTGGGGGGCACTCGAACAACGTCAGTTTGCTCTCATGAAACACAGAGAAGATCCAGAATGAAGGGGGGAGATCTAGCTGGTATGAGGCGTGGCCCACCTTTCTAACAATGGGGTAGGGGCCAATCCTCTTTGGTCCCAGCTTCTTGCATGGCTGCTTGATAGGGATGTTGCGAGCATCAAGCATCACGAGATCCCCTTCTTTGTACGCTGGACCCACTCAGCGCTTACCATCCAATTCTCCTTATAAACTTGCATTGCCGCTTCCAAACTTGTGGAACACCCCTGGTGGACCTTATTGATAGTATTGGCAAAGTCCACCACCGCTACAACTTTAGATCCACAGCTGGGCTCCATGTTAAAGGCGGGGTTAAAACCATGGTTGGCAAAAAGGGGAACAACCAATCAAATAATGCAAAGTGGTGTTGTCCCTAAATTGGGCCATAGGAAGGTGAGAAACCCAATCTGAATGATCCGCGGTGGTGTAACACCGCAGGAACTGTTCCAAGCACTGGTTCACTTGTTCTGTCTGCCCATCTGATTTGGGTGATAGACAGTTGAACGGCAGGGGCAAATATGAAGATTCTTACACAACTCTTCCCAAAAGATATAGTGAATTGGGGTCCCCAGTCACTGATAATCTCTTGGGGAACCCCATGGAGCGCAAACACATGGGTGACGGAGATCCTAGCCATCTCAGCTGCTGTTATTATAGTTCTGCAAGGAATAAAGTGGGCGAACTTTGTAAAACGGTCCACCACCACCATGATGGCATCATAACCATCAGAGACAGGTAAATTCACTATGAAATCAACCAAGATGGAAGTCCAGAGCTCATCAGCCTTTTGGACTGGTACTAACAACCCCGCTAAAGGTTGACGATTGGGTTTCTCCTGGTTGCATACCAGGCACTCCTTATAATACCGCCCCACCTGAGCAGGCAAGCCCTTACAATTTTAGTTGCGACATATCAACTACAAGGTTTTTGCTTTCCCCAGATGACCAATGGTGATACCATCATGATGGTCCCGGATGATTTCCAGTCACAGTGGTCCAGCAGGTACCCAAAGGTGTCCCTGGAACCACACCATCTCATCCTTTACATCATAACCCCTGGATAGATCCTCTTGATTTGAAGCGCTCTTTGCAAGTACCATAGTATATTCACCCGACAGCGGCTGAGAAAGGACAACCTTTCTGAACATACCATATTTCTCCGCGTTTTCCAGAGGTGCAAGCGCTGGCCCGTTGGCCAGGGAAGAGAGAAGTTGCGACAGAATTTTACTTGGAGGAATCATGACCTGTGTGTTGTGCACTTCTACCTCCTTGGGATCAGGTGCTAAAGCAGGGTTGCAGCTCAAAGCATCCGCCAAACCATTATCCTTGCCTTTGGAAAACTCATACGTGAATTCAAATTGGGCAAGAGTCTCATGCCAACGGGTCTTCCATGGGGTTAGGACATGAGGGGCATGGTAGTACAGTAAGGCACAGTGATCTGTACATACTTGGAATGGTTGCGTAGAGCCATGCAAGTGGTGACGCCAATATGTCAGTGCCTCCACCACTGCTAGTAACTCCTTGTTGTAAATGGTGTAATTCAACTCTGGAAGAGACATTTTCCTAGAAAATATCCCACCGGATGCTCTATCCCATCTTCGCCTACTTGTAACAAGGTAGACACCATGGCGAAGTTGGAGGCATCCATAGACACAATGAACTCTTTGGAAGGGTCAACATGGCGAAGGACAGACGTGGACAACAGGGTGCACACACTGCTTGGAAAGCATCCTCCAAAACGGAGGACCACTGAAGCACCTTGGCACCGCTAGCCTTATATAAGGGAGCTGCCACATATGAAAGATTCGGCGTGAACCTCTTGAGGAACATATGTGTCCCCAGAAAGCTTCTCAATTCCTTGATAGAGGTGGGGGTGGGCCACTCATGAATCGCCTTCTCCTTGTCTGGAGTTATCATGTGTCCTTGGTCAAACACAATGTTTCCCAGAAAAGTGACCTGGGACTTGAAAACTTACACTTGCTTATCTTCAGTGTAAGGCTGGCTGCCTTTAGGCTCTCCACCACTTGCCGAAGGTGGACTTCATGGGATCCATAGTTAGGGAAAACACCAGAATGTCGTCCATGTAGGCAACCTTACATACCCCTAACAAGTCCCCCAACGCTGCATCAATGCGGCGTTGAAAGATAGCAGGGGCATTCTTAAGCCCAAAGGGCATGAATCAAAACTGGAAGATCCCTTTTCTGGTATGGAATGAGGTTAACCACTCTTGTCCCTTTTTAATCCGGATCTGATAGAACGCATTAAGCAATCCAGCTTGGATAAGACCTTCGCCTTCTCCACATAGCGTGCAATCTGTGAATCCAAAGGGATGGGATGGAGGTCCGGTACAGTAACGTTATTGAGGTTCACATAGTCTATGCAGGAACGTAAAGTACCATCAGCCTTCTCAACAAAGAGAAGTGGGGAGCAAACAGGGGATGTACGCTGAAAAATCGCACATTTGGCCAACTGTTCCTTAATCACACATCCAACGACTCTTCCTCCCAGACAGACAATGGTTAAATGGGGGAAGATATATGCACCAGATCCACAGTGAGCTTGAAGTCACAATCAAATTCAGAGTGCTCAAGAAGTGTGTTAGCTGATGCTGCATCAAAAGAAGATTCCAACCCCTCCAAACAGGACGGTAGGGGAACCTCCACAGAGGGCTTCCACAAAGGGGCAAGATTAAAAGTGGGAATATTGGCCAGTGAGGTAATCTTCCCTGGGCGTTATCCTCTGACAAAGGAACAATCAAGATGTGACCATTAGACAAAGACAAGGAGAGAGTGTTTTCTTTCAAATTAGTCCTGACGTCAAACTTTCTCCACCACTCAACCCCCAAAATAATGGTGGACAAGAGGTGCTTGATAGCTTGAAAATGGTCGGACAGAAGTTAGGCGCCAACCTGGTAGTCCACCAACCCCATGACGTTCAGCGCAGGGATACCTTGAGACGCCCCACCTCTGACCATACACCTGGTGAGTAACTCAACTCAAGGTAGTCAGCAAGGTCTTGGTCAATAAAATTATTTGAGGCACCGGTACCCACTAAAATAGTTGTGCTGAACTTCCCAAAAGAGGATGTAAGGGTAGCAGTCAAGAGGAAGTATCCAGAGTGGGATTTATCCAAAGAAGACAACGCCCCCACCTCACCTAAAAATTCTTCTGGTTTGAGCAAACCATAAGGGTAGGTTTTGGAATCATAGAAGGGGGAGGGATAGTGGGCCACTCTTACTACTGAGGCCATATATCCTACCACACCTTCTGCAGTTGCATACACATGATTATATTTTAGATGAAGTTCCTTCTCCACTTCCTGAGTGCCCCAGATCATGGTAGAGGTCAAACGTGGGTTCTCAGGGGTAATCTGATATACTGGAATGGGGTCCTCATCCAGCCATATGAGCTAATAAATGATTCAAAGGTAGAGACCAGTTTTTCATTATAAAACGCGTTTTTAGACGTGAACGACCCTATCCCTTGAACTGCAACGGAATGGCCAATGTTGTCCAAGGCCAACACCCCCAGGCCCATCTGTGCAAATTCCGCCGGCATCTTCTGAAAGCTTGGGCGAAGTAAAACTCATTTATTTAAATATAAAGTGACAAATTTGGCGGAAAGTTGGGGAATCATGACTTTTGGACCTCAAAGCGTCCGTATCCACCAGGTATGAGCATGAAGGGTGGATACTTTCCAGTCAGAGGCAACCACAATAACGCCGAGTTGCTCCAATTGTTGGGAAAAATAGGAAACTGAAGTGCGGCTAACAACAACTGACTCACACAACTGGCACTCACTGTTCCCACTTTGGAAAAGTTACACATGGAAAAAGTTTGTGCACATAGAGTTAGGAGGTTGGTCAACTAATGTAAGGAGAGTGTCTATAACTCTCCTGTTTCCAGCGTGGTGGTGCTCGGTGCACAGAGCCAACGCATGGAAACTAGCTGTTAGTACTAAAGCTACCAGCGCCCAGCAGAGGGTGCTGGAACAATAATAACTAAAACCAAGAAGTGCGATGAAGGACCATCTAAAAACAATGAGGTGCACAAGGATAGAAGAAATAAACGGCCCAGGTTGGAGGGTACCTAGGCAAACCAACGGTGCATGAGGGGAAAATCAGATTATGTTCACAATGGTTTGGTTAATGTGGTGCAAGACCTCCATAAAGGTGTCCATGTACAGGATCGTATGGAATAACATTTTAATACAATGGTAAAAAATGGGGAAATCTTTTATTTGGGAAGTTGACCAACAAGGAATGTTGGTTGAGGAAAACATATTTAAACTTGGGTGGGGGAATAAGGGGTTTGTTGCAGCGGGCCCAAGCACTGACCCACCAATAGAGAAACGCTACCATCTAAATTAGTCAAATAAGCCGAAACCAACTTTACTCAAGGATTGATTGAAGTTGGATTTGACCCAAACGCGTTGTTTCAAAAATGGAACAGGTTTTGAAATCCCATTCCTCGACAAACTGAATAGAACCATCCGCGTTAATTAGGTAGACCATCCGTTTTATTGCCCAGGATGATGTGAGGGTCTGGGCATTTTGCACCCCACTAGTACCAACCTGTGCATATTTTGCCCATACCCAGCGTTGGTCTAGGGTATGCCTCAGGTCTGGGAGGGCTTGTAGCTTCATCTTCTGGGCCTCCTGCCGCCCAGCATTATCTTTGGAGTCAGTCCCCACTATGATGTCATGTGCACATGACACCTGCTATTAATAATAAAAAAGAAAAATGGTGGAAAATGAGTATTTATAGACTGCCACAAGCTGAATAACCTCACTAAGAAGGACAGCTACCCAATACCAGGAATTGATGATGCGCTGGCCCAACTCTCTGGGTCCAAGTTCTTTTCCGCCATGGACTGGATAGCGGATACTGGCAAATGGACCTTTCTCCTCAAGACCAGAAAAAAGTGTGCACCTATCTGCAGTGAGGGTCTTTTACAGCCTAACAGGTTACCACTATAGTTGTGCAATGCGCCTGCATCTTTCCAGCGTGCAATGGATCATATATTGCAGGATTGAAATCTTAGCTGCGTGATTGTATATCTAGATGATATCATCCTATTCTCCTAAACCTTCAATGAGCACCTTTCTCATATAAAGGAAGTTTGCAACGTTTGCGGGCCTTTCACATTAAGCTGAAGCCCTTTAAATGCACATTCTTCCAAAAGAAGTTGGATTATCTGGGCCACGCCATATCCTCAGATGGGATCCAGCCTCTCTAAGGTAGGTCAAGGTGATATCCAAGATGCCTGCCTAAAACCATCCTGATATTCAGGTGTTTTTGGGCATGAGGGGTACTACCATCAATTCATTCCCAAATTCGCTCAGCTCAGTGATCCACTTGTGTGCCTTTTAACTTAAAACACATCATTTCATTGGGGTGTGGAACAACATGCTTCTTTTGAAACTCTAAAAAAGCTGCTGCATCAACGGCTAGTTTTGCGCCACCCTGATTATAGTAAACCCATTATGCTGTTTACTGATGCTTCTGATTACACAGTTGGAGCTATCTTGGCTCAATTGGATGAGCATGGGATTGATCACCCCGTTTCATATTTCAGCAAGATACTTTCTAAGGCTAAACGCAATTATAGCGTCACTGAGAAGATATGCCTGGCCGTTTTGCTTGCTGTTAAATACTATTGACCTTTCTTATATGGGACCTCATTTAAAGTGGTTACCGACCACGCCTCTTTAAATTGGTTACAAAATATGAAGGATCCCACTGGGCGGTTGGCACGTTGGTCTTTAAAGCTCCAGTACTATGATATGACCATTGCACACCAAGCTGGGATGAGCCACACAAATGTCAATGGGTTGACTCAGCTGCCCATCCTTCACTTAGATAATAGCGTATCAGAGTGGTTCCATCTAGTACTAAAAAAAAGCGTATCAGAGTGGTTAAATGATCTTTTATGAACCCTGATGCTTGGGAGGATGAGGATGAACCAGTACAAAAGATTATAGCATGACATTCCTGCAACATAAATGTGGATAACGGGCATCTATACAAGAAAGTAGGGGTGAAATGGTTACCCTAACTCCGACCCTCAGAGCAAGTATCTGTCATTATGAATTCTCATGCCCTCCTAGGGCATATCGAAGTATGGAAAACCTATGAATGGGTAAAAGAACGCTACTATTGGGAGGGAATTATGGAAACCATTGTCAAAGTCTTGGATGCTTGGTTGACATGCAAAAAGCAATCAAGCTTCAAAACCAAATATTAATATCAACCTACCACCCCTTAACAGCATTTCCACACAACAAGTCTCAATGTGGATGGCCCCTTTACCCCAAACTACATGTGGAAATCGATATATATTGGTAGAGATTGATTACTTTACCAAATGTGTCGATGCAGTGGCTATCCCAGCTCAGATGGCAAAAGCAACGGCTACTTTCCTCCACCAGTATATTTTTACTTAAAAGGTTGCCCTCAAGTTTTTCTCTGTGATAATGGTAAAATTTCACCTCCTGAGTAGTAAAGATTCTCACGACTTCCATGGCACACAAAAGCTTTTTCTGCCCCTACAACCCTTCAAACAATGGTACCATGAAAAGAGCCAATGGGGCCCTGGTATCTATATTACAGAATATGGCAATTTCAGACCCCCTTCACTGGGATCAGTGCTTACCCAGTGCCCTTATGGCCTACCGTATCAGTTACCACCAGATCCTTAAGATGTCTCCTTTCCATGCGTTGTATGGATGAGAACCTGGGGTGCCAGCATTATTGACCAAAGACATTTTCACTGATAGTACTGACCCTTAGCAAGCCATGAAGAAGTTATCTCAGCTCATCATTCAGCTACAATCTGAGGCGATGACAAATTGGAAAAGACCGTCACAAAAGAAGGTCAAGCCGCTAAGAAGCTCCAGGCCCCTCTTCTTTACATCCAAGTATCGGTCTTGATGCTTTATTGTCACAATTGTATCACCCCTAGAAGGGAGAAACTTGGGTCCATTTGGGAAGGCCCTTTTGTAGTCACTTGCAAGCGAGGAGAGGAGTACTCCATCAAATCTCTTGCTACCAGAGTTACTATTAATTGAGTTCATGGCCAATTCCTACAGCCCTGTTATCCCCCCCAACATCTTGAGGGGGTGATGTCGGACATTTGCCCTGCTGGTTACAAGATAAGAATGTTGTGGGTCAAAATCGGCTGTGAAGGGGAAATGTTGGACATTTACTAGTACACAATAATGATAATGAATTAAATAATATTGAGGAAATTGGCCAAACGATCCTGGCAATTCTCAGTGGAACCACACAAATTGGGGTAACACTAGTTCCAATACCTTGTGGGCAATTAACACTAATTTAAACAGTCAGATTACTCTGACTTTGCGGCGGACTCTGGGGCGTCCATCAGATGGATCTCCCCAGCCCCTACCAGTCCCATTCAAGCACATACGCGGGAGACCCCTTATATAGGTGTGGCAGGGGGTTCTCCAAGGTGCAATATATTTTACAAAAGGTGATTGGCTAAAATATATTACGTCATTACCCCATGAGTACATCTTTCCCCAAAATAATTCCCCATTCATTGTTCAGCCTAAGTGAAGCGAGTTTTCCAAGCTTTGATAAGCTAACTTCACATATTTCCTATTTCAGACTAGTCTAAGCTATTCCAAACTTATTATTGAATTTCCCTCAAACCTCAATACAGTTAAATACTGAATGATCCGAGATTGAGAGGGGCGTTTTTTATCTTATCCCCCAAAAAGCATAATAAAACTTAAAAAATCTAACTCTATAAATTTTAAAGTTAAAGTATTTTTATTATATTAGTGGTGTAAATACCCAATTGCTGGATTTTGGTAATTCAAGCCGAGCAAGCATATCCTGAGGCCAAAATCCAACACAGGTCGAGCTTTGGACCAGAATTGGTTATTTATTCAACTACAGATAATAGTATTAATACTATTATCTATTAAATATCATATATTATAAGACAACGCAAAAAGTGCACAAATCAAACCTGTGAAGCTAACCTCCTGGGAACTATCAATCAGTGAAGAACCCAGGACTTTAACAACTGGTTTTCTCTATAGGGGGTAGTTGAGTAGGATATAAAAATATAAGATGTCGTACAAAGATGAGTTAAGAAAACTCTGGATGGAGTTGGCAACCATCAACAAGAACGCCTTGAATTCTGAAGATCATTGAGAATTTGCTGCCTTGGAGGAGAGAGTTACCAAGAATAAGGAAGGAGTTGAAGATATCTCAGAATTTGGCAATGAGTTGCTAGAGAAATTAACATCATTAAAGAAAAAGGAAGGGGATCTTTTTTGCAAAGGTTTATTCTTGAAATTGAACATGAAGCGTATTGCATTCAATCACAGGCATTCAGAGCAGACATAGAGCGTCTGATGAAGCAGTCAAAGAGTTGAAGTATCATAAATTTGAATGTGAGCCCCATGCGGCGACTGACGCCAAATAAAGGACCCCAAGAACTTCAGCTGGGAAGTCAACTATTCCACAAAATATGCTGACCGTATTTGCAGCCAATTCAGAGATGGCTCCCAAAATCACTCATTAAGTCAGTCAAGTAGTTGAACCAATAGTGGTGGCTAGAGAAACTTTTGATTAATTTAGAGCTACACTGAAATTACCCACGTTCCATCAGGATAACGCCCCTGCATTTTTCTGATTATTCAATATGACAATGTTTCAGTATGGCTATTGTCAAAAATCTTTTATGGTGAGAACTTTTTGGACACCAATTGTCAGAATTTAGTGTTATCCAGTTTAGAGGGGGACAGCTGGTCATACTCAGAGGCCAAGGCAGCCATCATGAAAGAATTTGAAAGTCCCATGCATAGGTTAAAGCGCAAACAAGAATTTATGGGAATCCAATTACAGAAGTATGAATCCTTAACAAGTTTCACTGATTGATTCTATCTAGAATCACAAGTTTTGGTATAAGCAAAAATACTGGATGATTTTGATGCACAGATCGCGTTGCAAGCGGCCCTTCAGCCTTAAAATGATTTAACCAAATGATGTCCTCTGTGTTTTCCACGGATATTACCACCTCACAGATGGTGGATCATTTGAAGATATTAGGAGCTACATTCAATGCCCCTAATGGAAGTTTTAAACTGAGTCCAGTGCGAACTTTAAATCTTACAAAAGGGCCTGAGAGCACTAAGGAGTCCAACTATTGAACCATGCTGAGAAATAAGCCTGAGAAGTCCAAGCAGATCGATAAGAAAGACAAATGTTGTTATCAGTATGGAGGAAAAGGACACTTCGCTGTTCAATGTAAGAAGCCTAAGGGATAGATTGATGTGGTCCAGGTGAAAGAGTCCAAACCTGCACCAGAGTCAGGAAAAGGGACTGCGGCCTAGATGGGGTACAGTCTAGAGTTGCAGATAAACCCATTACCCTGATATTTTGAATGAAAATTGATGTTAGTGATCTATTTGTTGATAATGATGTGCAGGATCAACTGTATCAAGTGGTCAATTAGTATGTTAATGCAGTAACCTGATCCAGAGTAAAGAGATCAACCCTGAAATAATTAAGAAAATTGCTTGGCCGTATGCATGACAACTAGTGGACAAGATTTGAGCAGCAAAAAATCTGGAAGAATTAACAAAAGTCTAATTAGATGAGGCAAACCTGTCTATCCCCCTTAGTGCAATTAAGAAATCATTTCCTGATCTATCAGTGCAAATTATTCACACCCTTAGTTTGGCAAATAATGCCACTATACACTCAGTAAATATGATTTTACAATACTCCAAATGTACATATATTGATATACTGGTTAATTGAGTACAGTTGCGGGTGATAGTTGACAGTGGAGCGCCTAAAAATATTGTCTCAACCAAGCTGGTGAAGAAGATGAGAATCTTGCCTGATCTATAGCACAAGGAAGATTATAGGAAAGCTGTAATTAATACCACCATCTCTGAGGAGCGTATAGCACTTTGCCTCTCTGAATTGTATCTTTAGTTGTATCCGCCACAGAAATAGTTTTGTCAACAAAAGCTATGATATTCTGATTGGGGCAGAGTTTCTACGGAAGTATGGAGTTAAATGTATCTTTGAAGATAATACGTTGACCATATTGGGTCAGAAGTTACCATTAGTTTATTTGAAAGATGGGGAAGATCCACTGACCAGGAGAAATAATTTCAGCCACCTGATTTACAATGATGACATTATCCCAATTTGTTACTATTAGTTGGCTGAAAGTGATGAGAGGTGCTGATGGAAATCCTGGAAAATTGGGGAATTCCGCTGAGGATAAAGAAATTGAGAACCATACCTTCAGGATTGCAGATCATAGTTGATATGGGATTGACATTGGAGATACCTGAGCTGTTGTATGGAGATATTGGAAGCCCCTGGAAGAAGTCCAGAGTAGAGCCTTGGGTGGTTTCTGGAATACTTATGAAGGGCCATGGAGAAATTCGGGTTCTCCTGGCAAACTTGAGTGAAAAACTGATGAAGATTGAGAAGAATCAAATAATTACATTTGTTCATCTAATCCCAACAGCTGAATTGAGGAAATTCCACGATTTGGGGACCCTTAAGGAATGGGATTACCAGTAGGGGTGACCAAAAGTACTAAATCTATTAATCTATTGAGAGTAACTCTCTGATCTGATGGACAGACAGCAGGATGAGGTTCTCAATTTATACAACAAGTATTTGTAAGTATTCACCCAGGATGACCACAATTTGGAATGTGTGTGGAGAATTTATATTCTCAATACTAGGTGACTCCATTAGTGTGCCAGGTCAA
Source organism: Massospora cicadina (assembly GCA_022478985.1). Classification (NCBI taxonomy): domain Eukaryota; kingdom Fungi; phylum Entomophthoromycota; class Entomophthoromycetes; order Entomophthorales; family Entomophthoraceae; genus Massospora; species Massospora cicadina. Next base: position 12,949 of record JAKSZP010001610.1, on the reverse strand, counting down.
ACAGTATGAAGACTGCTGGCCCTTGCTTTTTCACCATCATTGGTGACCTTTCCTTACAATGCTGCAGGCAACTCCCCAATCCACCTGGAACCCCAACTTCTCCTTAGCAGATTAACCCCTCTTGGTGTGCACTGGTGGTTCACCCCCATCCTGGGCAGTCTGACCCCTTACTCCTTCACCTCATGGCTAATCCCAACTTGTCCATCGCTGGCTCCACTAATTGAGCTAGTTTCCACAGCTGATCTGTAATTACAGGTTGGGAGTTGTTTGCGCCAAACACTCCAGGTTTTTTAACCCAGCACCTAACAACTGGGGATCTTGAGCCCCTGTAGTGAGCACCAATTTTCAAAATCTGAGGATCGCTCGCTTGATTAATTAAATCCTGCACAGTGTATTGGGCTGAAATTCAGCTGGTGGATCCTTGATTTGGCCAGTTGCTTACAGTTTTAGAACCGTTCAAAAAATGAACTAAGCATACAATAAATGGCTCTGACCTTTCTGGCTGATTTTGGGTTTAATTTTCCCCTCATAATCAGGAACTTCAGCTGAGGCAGGCAAAGTGGCAAGCTGGGAATCCTGAGATCCCAGCTTGCTGACACACTCCAAAAGTGACTTTAGATACAAATTAAATAAAGATATAATAAAATAGACTTTATTTGAGACTAGATTATTTGATGATTATTCATTAGGCTAGACGCCAGTATCTATACCTCCAGGGCATCTCCTGGCCACACCAGAGTAAAAAATTTCAACAGATAATTTACCACCTCACTTTGGCCCTTGAACTGATACAACTGAAACCTTTTCTTAGGTTTATTGGTGGAAATATACTCTCAAAATTGGAAGTATTTCAGGTACAAAAATTTCAATAAAAGCATGCAAAATTATCCTAGGATCTTCTTGATTTGAGTTTCATCATACTGCTGAAGAAATACACCTCCTGTGAAATTCTTGCCTCAATTGGAACAGATGACATACCCCTAAGCAGGACGTCAGCATGCCTCTCCCTTGATAACACTAGGTACTTCCTTTAGGACGGTCCATGTGCAAGTGCTATCATGCCAATTACATGATTGACATATGAATTTCGCCCTAGGGCAAGAAATTGATTACATTTTTGTTTATTTGATTGTCCATAGGACATTTAAAAGTTAACTTCAAGTTGTCCCTGAATAATTTTGTATACAATTTTCTTAATATTGGTCCCAATTAATTGGGATTAGTTTCCAAGGATTGGGGCAGAGAGCTATTGGCCCAACTGTGCAAATGTATTTGGTCTGAGCTGCCAATAGAATAATTAATTGAATTTATGTTGAGCTGATCAACCTGGCCGAGTAGTTGCAGAGAAGTTTACTCTAAATGTGTGGGGATATTTGGCCCAAGCTTTAGTAATATGATTAAATCCACGTAGCAATAAACAGCATGAGCTGTGTTATTGTAATAGGTTTTAATTAGATTACTAGTTCAAGCATTAGGCGGGAAAATTGTCCCAATCTGTAGGTCATCAAAGGGCTTGTTTTTGAGTCAACCACAGAATTTGATAATGTGCGAGTAATGTAATCTACAAAATTGACACTGAAGAAATTTTGTCAAAATGGATGAGACTGATTTGATGGTCAAAGGTGGCCAAAGTAGTAGTGGAAGAAGAAATCAGTAAACTAGTGAAGCATGGGCTTCTAGTTCCGTCGTTGAGTCCCTTGGAAATCCCTGTCCTGATCATAAAAAATAAGGACAGCTCTAATCAGGTGGTGATTTATTATCAGAAACTGAATATGATAACAAAGAAGGATTCATATCCACTACCATGAATTGAAGATGCATTATATTAATTGGGAGAAACAAAGTATTTTTCCATAATGGATCTCATATTAGGATATTGGCAAAATAATTTGCCAATGGAAGACCAGGAGAAATGCGTGATCATTACCTTACAGGGGCTGTATCAACTGATGAGGATGCCCCTAAGGTCTATGTAATGTGCCTACAACGTTCCAGAGGGCCATGGACGCCATCTTAAATGACCTGAAGTTGTCATGCGTCCTAATTTACTTGGAAAATATAAACTTGTTCAGTAGGACATTTGGTGACCATTTTACACCACTTGGAAGAGGTCTTTTTTTAGTACTAGATTGGAAGAGGTCTTAAAGTTACTGTACACGGATAACCTGAAGGATCCAAAAAAGGATTCATTTGGAATGAAGAGGCCCAAAGTTCTTTTGATGAATTACGCCAGTATTTAATAGATTCTCCAATATTGAGAATATCATAATTTTGATCAAGAATTTATAATACAGACTGATGCTTTGTTAATGGCAATTGGTGCCATCCTGAGCCAAGTAGATGAACTCAGGTATTAACATCCAGTAGCATATGTGAGCTGGACACTATCAGCAGCTGAAAAGAATTACACCGTGACTGAACATTAATGACTTGTGGTAATTTACACATATATACAGTTTTGGTTGTATATTCATGTTACGCACTTTAAAGTTGTGACGAACCACTACTTGCTGCATTGGCTGCACAATTTAAGAGCTAGAAGGATAAATGGCCCAATGAGCATTGAAGCTACAGGCTTACAATTATGAGATAGTCCACGAAGCAGGTGCTTCTAATCATAATGTGGATGGCTTATCAAGGTTACCAATGGTCCAAGTGGTATACCAGCAAGCGGATGAGCATACCAGAGAATTTTTAAAGGAAAAATTGGGAATGGGCCTGAGAAATCCAAGGTGCGCTTTAAAAAGTGAGGGAAAGCACTGAGACTATGGATGGACAAGTTTTTAAGATGATCAGCAGAAAATAATTACTATTTCCAAAACTGCCAGAAAGAGTGGCAATTGTTCAAGCTGTGCATAAGGTTGCTGGGCATTGAGGCCTGAGGAAGATGAATGATCACATTCAATAGTAATATTACTGGAAGTCTATCAACTATGATGTAGCTGATTATCTATCTTGTTTGGAAATCTAGTTGTGCAAGCTTTACAAAAACATGACTGGATATTGACTGGTCCACACTGGATTTTCCTGGCATATGGTGTCCATTAACATGATAGGACCATTAATCATAAGCACTCAGAAGAGTCAAATACATCATAGTTGCAATCGGCCATCTGAATAGATGGGTTAAGACAAAGGCCCTGATGAAAGTGGAGGCGACAAGCGCTGCAAGGTATATCCTAGATCAAGTCATATACTACCATGGATGCCCATAACCCTTGTTGAGTGACAATGGAACAAATTTCATGTCTTACGTGAACCTGGGATTAAATAATATGATGGGGGTCTGAGGAATTATGTCAGTACCTTATCAGCCGGAGATGAATGGGCTGATAGAGCAGGTCAATGGAACCTGGCCACAACGCTGAGGAAGCTAGTTGTAGAGAGAACTTCCTCATGGGGAACAGACATCAGTTTGGTGACATTTGCCTACAATATAAATCATCATACAGCGATAGAAAAAACCAAGTCCAAGTTACTATATGGAAGGAAGGCTGAGTTACTGCCAATTTTATTTTTGGTGGTTGAACCAATATCAGGGATGAATGCCAAGCAGTACCATATCCAATTGTTGAATATACTTATTGATATGCAATTGCAAGCATTTAATTTGACCTTGAAAAAGAGGATCAAGGCAAATATGATGGACAATAAGAACTAACCGGACTTATCAGGATACCAAATGGGCTAAAAAGTTGCCTATTGTGATACGCATGGTTTCAGGAGATGAAACAAGCTGGATGTGTTGTGGTTGGGTCCATTAGAGATTATTGCCAAGATGGCAATAAATGCCTATACTATTAAGAACCTCTTGGATGGAAGGATAGTGAATTGAGTCCATGCTAAATATTAAGAGCAAGGGATAAAAGGAAAATATAATAAAAAGAGTTTTCCCAAAAGACTGCTGTCCTATTGAGATGGTTATTACTGATATTATGATTAAGTCCTAAAAAAGGACTGCTGAATCAAACTAGATGGATAAGTCTTAAAAATAAGACTTCTGAACCATAGAAAACTGGTAGGTCAGAGTATACCTTGGAATTAGTTTTAAAAAATTAGTAAAAAAGATGGGTCATTGAACTGAGTGAAGGTCATGTCCCATATAAAATAAAAGAAAAAAATGATTAAAGATTGATAAAAATATAGGGAAAAAATTACAAAACGCAGTGAAAAAAGATATATTTTTATAGTTTTTATTGGGTATTTTTAACTCAGGGATGATTCCACCTATGTCTCTCCTTGGGGGAGGGATGATGTATCGCAGTAGGAGTGAACAAACTGTTGAAATCTATGTGAGATTGGACTCTAGCAAGAGCTAGCCTACTTGAAGCCAAGTTTGTTGAAAAGATGCTGATCCCTGCAAGAATGCCATGAGGGGAAGAGAGATGGAAATATTAGTACTTTCCAAGCAAGATACCCCAGATAAGGGAGGGAATCAAAAAAGAGACAGTCAGCGAACAACCCTGAGTAATCCTAATAGAACCAGGGAGGGAGATTGGTCTTGAGCACTTGTTGATGGGCTTTGTCAAGGATATTGAACATATGAGCCAGCATTGAGCAAAGGAAACTAAGCAAGGGGTTGCCAAATCATGCTCCTGATCAAAGCCATCAGGGGAAGGTACCAATGGGATGTTCCAGAAATAAGATAGTCATAAAGGGAGCGGATGGCATACTGAAGATGATGACCACAAGCTTCTTAGAAGCGGAAGCTGAATGAGCGATGGAAGCTGGGAGAGTCTGAAAGATTTGTGGCCCAACTTCAAAGTACTTGTCTAGAAAAGCGAAGAGAATAGGCTGCAACTTCTCAATCTAGGATGTTTTTGAAATTAGAGGGGTTAAGAATTATGGATAGAACCCTAGGTACTTGAGTCCTCAATTCTGTGTAGGGGGGCTAGAAATATTTGTGGTTTCCAATGGCTAGTCTGGTTGACAGAACAGTTGGTTTGTAAAACTGGACGAGTCAGAAAAGGAACTCCAGAAGCAAGTCAGATCCAGTGAGGAACTATCAATCAAGAGGTGGTGGGCATTGCTTCAGGAGGTTTGACAATGATTGTAGGAGTATCTGTAAAATGGAAATGAATCCAAGAGAGTATCAAAATCTAATTCAAGAATTGATGAAAGAGGGAGGATTGGTTGTAAGTTGGATGAGATGATTGCTAATCTGGTTTCGTCTAGGTTGGTACTGTTAGCAGTATTTCTGTGGAAGGACTGGCTATGGGTACTTGACTAAGAGTATGAGTCCTAGGAGGACCATAGTTGAGGTTTCATGTGCAGATTGACTCATCAGTTAAAAGAGCCAAACATCTTTATCTGACATGCCTTTGAGCAGTTTATGGTACTGAGATTCCAAATTGACATATGAGCTGGATGAGAGGGGGTATGTCAGACTTTTTATAATAGTTGACATTATGCACTTTTACTATCAATTAAGATTTAATTTTGAAGGAATCAACTTAAAATTAATGAGAAAAGTTCTTCTAAGAAGAATTAAGGATGGTATGAGCCAAGAGTTATCATGAGAAAATAACAGGAGTAAATATAAATGATCATTCTTAATCGTGTTACAAAACAAACATCGATGGAAATGACCGCCAATTGAGTACAAGGAGGAAGATCAGGAAATAAGCATGCTGGACCTAAGAATCTGAATATGACAGCGGGTCATATGCCCTGAAGGGGGGAAAACTGGAACCCAGGACTAGTATCATCATGAGTAGATGAATCATCCCAGTATGACAGAGGATCATGGGGACTGCACTCTGAGGAGGCAGTAGTGAAGATGAAGAGGAGGATAACCGCATGTTAAAGGTTGTCCTGAGAAGCATTGAATGCAGACTGACTGTGCTCCACTAGAGCCTAAGAAATATTCGACCTGGCGTCTAAGGTGGTATCTCCTGTCCTGATCCTATTCTTGCTGGAAATATAGGCAAGAGGGGGGATATGTTGGGATTTTTACCCACCTTTCCAGCTGTCTAGATTACCATGGGTTGCTAGAGGATAATTCCCTAAGGCAAGTGATTTAGATATTGTTGAACCCAATTTCAGGTTAATAATGTTTAGGAGATTTTTGGTAATTTGCCAGGTTCATAACCATCAGGGATTGATCTGGGTGAATGCTTATGATCTCATTGGATAGAGTTGCTGATGAAATGGGGCATCTAATAGTTAATTGATAATTAACTATCAGGTGTACCAATTGGAATTTGGTCAGGTTTCATCACTTACCAATTGGATATTTAAGGAGCAAGTTGTGAGGTAAGTGATGATGCCTGCAACTAGCAAATCAATCAATTGGTTAATGACCTGCCATAATAAGTAACAAGTCCCATTACCTAAGCATGTCACTTGCCAAATATGGTTGGTTTACTGGGATTGGGTGGAAAACATCAGGATCACGCAATCTGAATCTTTCCATTTTAGGTATCAAGGACATCTAATGAAAGAATCTTAACCAGATGGGGAAAGACCATTGCTGGTGAGACAACGAAGAAATCCAACACCAATGGCTGCCAAAACATGGCTGAGGCGTTAATCAAGTGTTGGGCGCCAAATTCCTCTATAAATTCCTTTGATAATTCACAATTAAAAAAGAAGTAGTTAGCATAATACATTTTTGGTTTTTGTTTTATTCATATCAGGAAATTATTACTGTGTACTTTAATTAGGGATTTTTTGGTAGGATAAAGAGTAAGTATTGAGGGTCCTTGGAAGAGAAGCTGAACTTAGATGGGAAATGCTATATAATCTATGAGATCAGATGAAAGGCTGTAAATTAGGGATCTGAGCGTGGACCAAGTTGGCAAATAATGGTATAAATCACTACCAAAGACATCAGGGGTATTTTGAGGAGAGATACAGGTTGATCATTGGGCCAGAATTGGTTATTTAACAACTACAGATAATAGTCTTCATACTATTATCTTTTGAATATCATATATTATCAGACAATACAAAAAGTGCTTAAATCAAACCTGTGCAGTTAACCTCCTGGAAAATATTAATTGGTGAAGAATTCTGAATTTTAACATATGGTGAAGGGACTTGTTGAAATTAAGTACCAAAAAGAGATATAACTAAAATGACATAAGTTTATTTTAGTATAGAATTGGGGCTTTATATTTTACATTTAACAATATAATCTCATAAGGAAAAGGAATAATACAATAAATGCAGGTGGGAATATGGATGGGAGGCTTTTAGTCAGGCGATGCATTCAGATTATACATGCCTTTGTAGCATATTTTTGATAGGGAGAAAAGGTATGTGAATGTACCAAGTTAGATGAGACTTAGTATCACATAGGTTGACTATTGGGAAGATTCTTGATTATTACCCTTTTTTGGTACATCATAAATTACTGCTACATGCGAAACCTAATGTAACGGTCTCCTGACATTTTAAAGATCCTTCATTATAATTTAAAAGGAATTAATCTTGGGGTATTTTGGGCTTAGATTGGCCCAATGAATTTTCCTAGTATTGAGTTGAGCTTTTATTTATCAATTTTATTAGAATAATTAATCAATGGTATTTCTTTAGCCCCTTCTTGGGTATAGGCATTGATCCTCTCATGGGATTCCTTTGATTGATATTCTTCCCTTTTTGTCCAATATACTAATATCTGAAAGAAGTTTTTAGGCTAATGGCACTTATTGCAGTTCAGGTCATGACGTGCAGGCGTTCTGGAAATTTGAGATTCTTATTTTTTGGTTTATTACCCTTGGTGTCAGTGACGACAACTGCCTTGATAATCCAACGGGGGTAAACCATTGTCTTATACTCCATTTTGTATGTCCCTTGTACGTTGAGTAGTGCTTCTTTATAAGCTTTAAGGGATATTGCACTCTTGATTTCAAGAGTCATATGCATCTTCAGGGCAGGATTTATTTATAACGAATTCATGAGAATTATTTTTGTTGTAGTAAAGACCATGGTTCCTGTTGTGCATGACTGATAAGCTTTGAAGAATACTGAGAGGCACAGTTCACTACCAACTTGTTCTGCTTATCTCTATAATTAGGAACCCTTGTTTCATGTTTTGGACTCCTTGTTCAATACTGAAGTCTGAGAGGAGGATACCCCTTTTTCAGTCCAAGTCTGTTCAGGATATAAGCTCACACTTATGATCTCTTGAGCCTTGTAACTCACACTCCTTGTATATAGCGCTTTTTGTCAGTAGCTCACGCCATCCATAGTAATCTTGTACATCTTGAGAAACTAGCAATTGTTTTCTCTCCCTGTGTGTACATAGTATTTTATAAAGTTTAAAATTAGGATTATCTTTAATGATATTGGCTTGCATCATGAGCAGTTGCATGGCAGTCATTTGAGTGGCGAATACCAGTGCCTCCAACTGATAACTGGTCGAGTTATGATAGGCTCTGGTACAGTATGCAGTTGAGCCTTCAATTCGACTATACCTTTGTCCATATTGTACAGCATGGTATTGTTTTTTTCTAAGTGCTCTCCATAATTGTTCAGAGTGAAGAAGTTATTATTTATTTCTCAAAGATAAAATTTGAACTTCTAGGTCCTTAAAGTCAGAATCAAGATTCACTATGGGTAAAAGTCCTCTCTTTTTTTAGAACTAGTGGTGCCCAACCCAAAAGGGGGATCTGCCATGCATCTTTATTTGTGAATGAGTCAGCTAATTGGGATTTTTAGAAAATAAAAATCCTAATATAGACCCTAAGTTATCATCCTAGGAAGCCATATCAGAAGGTGAGGAAGCTTTTTTTGCCGCCTGCTTTAGCTGGCGGACCACGGCAGACAGCATAGGGGTTGGGGCATCAGTGAAATGAGGCATAAGGAGTATAATTGGGGGTTTCTTTGTTAATGAGGCCAGCAGTATCCATCGCCTCAACGTATTAAGCAAGTTGATGCTCAGCAAAGTGTTGTGAGCTGGCACACAAGTAAAAGAATTGATGCGCTGGAGGTTTGGGGTTTATTGGGGTCAAAAAGAGAGGTTTTTGCTGCATTGATGCAGGCACGGCTCACACCAAAATCAAGCTCCTCAATTTCATATTTTGCATCCTCATCAAAATCATAAGGGAAATATGGGTTGGGAATATCCTCAACATGGAGTTCCTTCACCCCATGAAGATATTGGTAAAGGAGGGTGTTGGTGGGAGCAGCTGCTGCTTCTACCATCATTTTGGTAATATTTTTTATAATTGGGGAAACCGTTTTTAGATCTAAAATAGCAGGGACATGTAATCAGGAGGATTTACAAAATAATCCTATAAGGCGAAATCAGGCTTAACATTATAAGGCCAATCCGTCTTATCAATACATTTGAGTGCTTCAAATGGATTTAAATTGGCTAATGCCAGGCCAGCCACCAGAGCTGGTGCAGTGGCGGATTTTGTTTGGCTGCAAACAGTTGACCATGGCAGCTCAGCTAAAACTGTCTCATCCATCAGCTCAAAATTCTGTAATTCCAACGAATTTTTTAAAATTTAAATTTTGATTGGATGCTGCTTTGGAAGCAGCGCCAAACTCAGCAGAGGTTGGGGGTAAGAGGATCGTGCCCCACCTTAAAAAATTTGGGTGAGGCAGCAGCCAGCCCAACGCCAGAAGTAGGAGCAGCAGATGGGTAAATGTCCTCTCATAATACTGGAATGAGGACATTTTGTGCTCTTTTTGTGGTCTCCTTAACCTGCTCAAGTTGGTTCTGTAAATTAAAGATTTCTAGTTCATGGGTAGGAGCCTTGAACAGATGGTTCCCTCCTCCTCACTAGGAGTTCAGAGAAATCCTCTCCATGATACACTTCCATGTCTGCTTCAAACTAGCAAATATATTAAATACGTATTATTCTCAAGTAAAAGCTTTGGTTGAAAAAGAACAGTTTTATTAATGGTGGTAATGGTGTTAAATGTGAACCCTCTCAATCTCTTGATGCTTAGTATTTAATTGTGCTGAGGCTTGAAGTTCAGATTAGGCTAGGAATTTCATATTAGGGATTATGGGTTTTGACCTATCTGAGCTCTCAAGACTCACCTTGCTTTGAAAGAACAGCTGATGGAGGGTAAATGTCAGGTAAGACAATTCTGTGAGGTAAAAATTTAATATAAATGACCCAAACATTGGGCGGGAAATTATTTGCACATAGTGGGACCCCCTCCAAGCCTATAAAAAGGAGTGTTTTCTCCTATACTTGGGGTAAAGTGTAAGTGGCCTGGGGTGAAACCTTGGACTAAATCCCTTTATTCTGACGCATGGTTGTGTAATCTAACCGCCAAAACTCGTGCTATTTTGACAAGGAGCATTAATAAAAGTATTACTTTGATTAGGGGGATTCCACCGAGAATTAAACAGGGTCTTTTGGCCAATATTATCGTTATCTATATCTAAAACACTCTTATCATATTTTTGGACTTGTAATTGTCCAACAGTATTTAGGGGTTTGGACGATTCTCACCCAATACATTTTTTTCTCAAAAAGTTGAGATGTTTTTGTCTGACATCACCCCCCTAAATTCTGTTGGGGGGATAATAGGGCCCTAGGAAGTGGCAATGTTCCCAATTGATGGCAATCCCTGTAGCCAAGGACTTTACAAAGTACTCATTGCCTCTCTTGTAGGTGTTGGTGAAAGGACCCTCCCAAATTGATCCAAGCTTGTCGCATCTAGGAGTGATGTGATTATGGTAGTATAAGACCATTTCAGACATTTAAAATGAAGGTAGGGGAGCCTGAAGCTCATTGGCAGCTTGTCCTTCTTTAGTGACCTTTTTAGCTAAGTTTGTCATAGCCTCAGATTGAAGCTTAATAATATGCTGGGCCAATCTTCTCATGGCTTCTTCAGACTCCTCACCACTAGAGAAGAAGACGTCCTTAGCTAAAAGGGCTGGTATCTCTGGTTCTCTCCCATACATAACATGGAATGGTGACAATTTCAGTATATGGTGATAACTAATCTGGTATGCCATAAGAACAAAGGGTAGGGATTGATCACATTGAAGAGGATCAGAGGATGACATTTTACGCATGATTGAAACCAAGGTTCAATTGTCTCCCTCCACAATCCCATTAGTAGAGGGATTATATGGGGCTGAGAAGAGTTTTTGGTTCCCATGGACGAGCCATAATCTTAACTATTCTGGAGGTGAAGTTCTTACCATTGTCGCAGAGTAGTACTTGGGGACAGTCATGGCAAGATAAAATATTTTTATGTAGGAACGTTGCAGTGGCCTTTGTGGGATCCACCAATGGATGCCACAAATATTCTTATTCAAGTGAGAATCTTACTTTTTTAATAAAAGTATAAAATATTGATTTGTTAAAGTTTTTTATGTTTTTTAATGTTAAGCTGGGCAAAACCAAAAGAAGGTCCTTTCTTAATACTAGTTTTTTCTATTTAAACTAGTTAGACTTTGAGACCAGGGGTATTGAAGGCAAAAGTATATAAAGCTGAGTCCTCCAAATTAGGAAATATAGGCTTTTGGCCTATCAGATCAAAGATAAAATTTTTTTGTGGCAAAACTGACCCATGTGGTAGCGATTTGATGAATTGTATCCAATCACCAGCGAGTAAAATCTTCTCACCTCAGCGGTGGTCAGACCCATGTGGTAATGATTGGTTAATGTTTACCCTATCATCGTTGAGTAATATCTTTGCACCTCAGAGGCGGTCAGATTCGTGTGGTAATGATTTGTTAATTTTTATCCTATCATCATCAAGTAAAATAGTTGCACCTCGGAGCTGGTCAGATTTGTGTGGTAACAAACACCTCAAATTTGGCTGAGAAGTCAGAAAATTCCTATTATCAGTTCTTACCTTATTTCGCCAATTTGATTATAATCCTTATTTCTCCAATAGTCAGTATTCCACCAAGAATCCACCAGGGTCTTTTCACCATTGGTACTCATATTGTTGATTACCACAATATTATTCAAAGATTGGGCAGGAGATGGGCCAATCATGGTAGCAGATTTGGGAGCACTTGTACCTCCAACATTCTTTCTCCTAAGGCAAGAAGGTGAATGTCCAACATTGCCCCCCTCAAGAATGTTGGGAGGGGTGTAGGGTTGTAGGAAGCGGCCATGTACCCAGTTTATGATAATTCCTGCAGCCAAAGATTTGATAGAATACTCATTTCCTCTCTTATACATGATGGTAAATGGCCCCTCCCAGATTGATCCAAGTTTGCCACTACAGGGAGTTATGTGATTATGGTAATATAAAACCATATCTGACACTTGGAAGGAAGGTAAAGGAGCTCGGAGCTCATTGGCAGCTTGGCCTCCTTTAATAACCGTTTTTGCTAAGTTGGTCATGGCCTCTGATTGTAGCTGAATGATGCGGTTAGCTAACCTTCACATGGCTTTTTCAGGCTCCTCTCCTCTAGAGAAGACGTCCTTAGCTAGGAGAGCAGGTATGCCCAGTTCCCTGCCATACAAAACTCGGAAAGGGGACATTTTCAAAATTTGGTGATAGCTAATTCTGTAAGCCATAAGCGCGCTTGGGAGATAATGATACCAATGAAGGGGATCAGATGAAGCCATTTTCCATAAAATTGAAACCAGAGTACCATTGGTTCGCTCTACTGTACCATTGGTTGATGGGTTATATGGAGCTGAAAACAGTTGCTGGGCTCCCATGGAAGCAGCTAAGGTTTTGACTACTCTGGATGTAAAAGTTTTCTCATTATTACAGAGTAGTCCTTGAGGGCACCCATGTCGAGTAAAAGATATTTTGGTGAAGAAAGGTGGCAGTGGCCTTAGCAGTTTGGGCCGGCAGTGCCACAGCTTCAACCCACTTCATGAAGTGGTTAATGCCTACCAAAATATATCAATTTCCACCGGTGGTTTGAGGAAGCGGCCCTACTACGTCCAAGCTCATGTTATGAAATGGCTGTTGTGGGGTAGTTGGCTGATATTGGTATCTAGTCTTGAATTGAGACTGCTTTTTGCACGTAAGGCAAGCATCCAGGACTTCAACAATGGCC
>JAKSZP010001609.1:0-113068 GCA_022478985.1 Massospora cicadina | reverse complement strand
AAAGTTGCCCCCAGGTCCTCCTTTGTGATAATGTGAAATATTTTACCTCTCAAGTTGTAAAACTTCTCGCCACCTCCATGGGAGCACAACAATTCTTCTTGGCCCCCTATAACCCATCCACCAATGGTGCCATTGAAAGAGCAAATGAGACCCTGGTCTCTATACTTTGGAAAATGGCCGACTCTGACCCTCTTCACTGTGATCTTTACTTACCTAGTGCACTTATGGTCTACTGTATCAGTTACCACCAGATCCTTAAAATGTCTCCATTCCATGTGTTGTACAACCAAGGACCTGGGGTGCCTGTTTTACTAGCCAAATATGTTTTCTCAACTACGACTGATCTGGATCAAGATATAAAATAGTTGGCGCAGCACATCATCCAGTTACAGTCTATGCGATGATTAATTTGCAAAGATGGTCACTAAAGAGGGCCAAGCGGCCAATGAGCTCCAGCCACCACTCCCTACCTTCCAACTGGGTTACTTGGTACTATACTACCACAACCAAATCATGCTTAGAAAGGAAAAACTTGGATCCTTTTGGGATGGCTTTTGGTAATAACTTATAAGTGTGGGGATTAATATTCCATCAAGTCCCTTAATTCAGAAATCATAGTTCATAGAGTAAATGGATAGTTCCTGTGACCTTATTCCCCCCAACTCTCTTAAAGGAGTAATGTCGGAAAATTACAAGTCTGATATATTAAAAAGTGTGGTTTGGAGGTAAGTGATGATAAATCGGCCAAAAGACTCTGGTTGCTTCCTGATGGAACCCCTTGGATTGGGGTAACGCTTCTGATAATAAAGTGGCAAGCTAGATGAGTTTGGGCGATTGGATTGCACCAAATCATCAGCCAAATTTGGTGAGTTCATCAGAAGCTTCTATCCAGGACACTTCCATTTTAGTAAAGCCTACAGCGAGGAAAACGGCCCCTTTTATAGGGTCAAAGGGGGTCCAATCAAGTGCAAAACTTCTCCAGCTCACTGATTGGATGAAATACATCAAACCCTTACCACACGGACTTATCTTACCTGCCCTCCATCAGCCATCTTGGCAAAGTGAAGTGAGGCTTCCAAGCTCTGATAGGTTGAATATTAATATTCCCTAATTTGGAATTTACTAAGAAATTTGAACTTTATTCCTCGACATTTTTTGCACTAAGTATCAACTTATTGAGAGGGTTTGTTTTCTTTACCCCGCCAATATCACTAATATAACATATAAAACTCAAATCCCTGTTTTCTTAGTGAATAACATTTATACCTTTTTTATTCCTTTGGTGGTAATAGTAATACCCCGTTTCTACAATAGCAGTTAAGAGTTTTATACTCCTGTTTCTATTAAATTGTTGAATCCTGTGAAAAATTAGCACCAGTGAGCTTTAAACCCCGCCAGGATTTACCACTTTCCACTGATAGCCCAGTATAGCTCTTTCCTTTATAAGTAGATAATTGTGTGATAATAGTCTTGATTCTTAATCAATAATTATGGTTTTTCTTTGCTTGAAACGGGGTATAAAACAACCAAATTAATATTAACAAAGTACTACTTACTATATATCTTACGACCTCTGATTTAATAAAATATAACATACTTAATCCCTTCATTCTCTATCAAGGGTCAAAGCTTGTGAGCTTGAAGGATAACTTTAGCCTCCTCTTTCCTTTGCAGAATGACGTACTAAGCATACTTGCATCTGCCATATTGTGGTAAAATTCACCTGGCACCAAGTGAGCAACCCTACTAGCTAAAATTCCTACAGTTATGCTAAATATTAAGAATTTTTTATTTTTTGTCTTCTGGCTGTGGTGTTAATGGTTTGTTATTGTTTGTGATGGTTTTGGCCTCTTTCTATTTTAAGACTTTTTCAGGAACATTGGATTGTCAAGAACAAATGTCCCGAGTTTGATCCCAATTACCCACATATTAGGTCTATGTTTTCGTGGTTCAGAGTCCCACCTTGTTAAGATTTTGTCACCAAACTGATGACATCAAAGACTAATGAATTACCACCTTGCCATGCTGTACATTACGAATTGGTTTGGTTCCCGTTGTTGCAGTGCTTGCCCTCTTTACTTGTCACTTCTTGAATAAGCCATTTCCCTACCCTATAACTAAATTTCATGCAATCTTTATTCCCATCAGTCACTTTCTTAGGGAAGCAATTGCCCTCCTTTTTTGATCCTGATGACGCCAACCTCCTTTAATGCATTCATCCTCATTTTTTTCATCTTTTATAGCTACTAACTCTGTGTGAGTCCAGATATATCCCATATTTTTTGGTATATTTCAATTTGATAGCAGCACTCAATGATTGGCACATCAGCAAGCGTATGCGCAAAAATCTATAAAGATAAGAAGATACCATCTCACACTGGTAATATACATTTAGTTGTTTATAAATCCTAGAGATGTTAGTATTATTTATTCATATAGTGTTTATTTATATGGGTTATAATCTATGTAACCAGAAATTTTACTTATAGATATCCTTAACTGCGACTCAGAAAAGGAATAAACAAACATAAATTGATGGAGTTTTACTTTTTATGTTCCCTAATAATTTTTTTCTTTTCTTGTTCTGATTTTTTTATTCTTACAAAAAATCTTTCTAGAAATCTCCCATGGCCCACATGTTTATTGCCTCCATCACTAACTCCGTGAAGTTGTTAGGCCAAATACATGGGTATTAACTCTCTTTTTATTTAATATATTATAATCAAATTCAAAATTTTATCCTTGATTTAAACTTCCAATGTTACCTACACTGATTCTCAAGGGTTGTTAAGTCCAGCGCCTTCTGCCCTCATGTGGAGTGTTAATACATGGCTTCCTGGTGGTTTTATGGCCATTTCTTGAGTGCGCCCAAACTTGCTCTTCTAGACTTTAATTCTATAATTATATTTGGCCCCACCGAGACCTAGCATACACCTTGAAGAACCCCAATGGGTTCTTTGTAGCCCGGTGCTTCCAGAGCAATTTGCGCTTTGGTCTTTGGGGAAAAGTATGAACCCTCATTATCTATGCAAGTGCAGCCATCATTGAAATGGCTAAGGCGGTGTTTAGGTCTCCAGCCTTGATTTCCATCCCTTAAAGAACTATTTTTAAATGGTTTTCATGTGAATCCATTCCAAGGTTGCAACGATGCTGTTTCTAGTTTATAATATTTAACCACTACCACTATTAATACTCAGTTTTCTTAAGACCACAATGATGGTTCAATTTGTGGATTTCAAGCCTTCTATCCTCTGAAAAAGCTCCGCAATGAGCTCAAGGGACAGTTTTGTCACTTATGAAGCTGACTTCATCATGCATTGATTGGTTCCCAATAGGACCAGCTTCTTCTCAAGACCTAGCGCTTTTGTAATGATACCCCTTCCACAGGGATAATCACCTTGAAATTCCCCCCTGCACTGTGATCTGCTCCACCCCAACTACTAATTCTGGGGCCACATGGAAAAACAGCTGTACTATGGATCCCTCAATATTTGGTTTAGACCATTTAAAGTGTAAGTGCCCTTCTCTAATTGCTGCAGAAGCTCCCTATTCTTCCTAGAAAAGAAGGACCCACTGCCACTCATGCAAAATTTATTGATATAATGCTCAATACTCCCTCCTTTCAAAAGGTACAGGACCAGCGCCTCCTGCAGCAGTAGTATAACCCCACTAAAAATCATCTCAGGAGAAAATTGTTACTCTGAAACCAGTTGAACTAGGGTGGTGGTTATTGGACAATGGCTTCTGCCTCATCCAAACATCTCACATTGCTGACCTAAGTTTACCTGTCACCAAATATTCAATACTCTTAAGTGAATGGATGATGCTGAGCAATCTTATGTTACTAGCCTGATTTTGTTTGGCCATAATTTTCTAATCTAATCTCTAGTACCACTTCTCAGCATCACTTACACCCTTGCAAGGTCTTTCCTGCTTACAAGTTCCACAATCTGCTCACCATTAAATAGGCAACTGCTTCTCCTACACCCTCCTCCACCAAGCCCTCAACGTGACCATGAAGCCTTTTATCAAGTGTAAAATTAGTTTCAATTTACTGGCCAACTTCACTGAAAAGCCATAATGAAATCAAGAAACACTCTTTTGCTGTGGGATGTTCGTGTACTAATGTGACCAAACCATTTATATTTACCCCGCTACCCTCAAACCCAACAGAAACAAAAGATTTTTTACTACAGAACTCTTAATGTACTTAAAGTTAGCTCCCCTAGTATGTCAAGAGTTGCACACTGCATGCATTCTCGACAAGCTCAATTTTGACATTCCTATCTTCTACCGCTTCCTCCAAAATCTGACTCCCATTATGCCTTCTCTTATATGTGCTCTTAGAACTGCGTCTAACAAAGACCCCTTTTCGACCCCCTTCCCTATTCAGAATGGCCACTTAGGATTGGCATCATGGTGCCATGTACTTATTAAATTATCTTGGTTTATTAACCACCCATTTAATTATGCATGACTCCCACTCCCTTGGGTTGGGCCCCACTAGAACTAAAAACCTCGGGTTGTTAACTTTCCAATAAGAAAGAGGGCTATATGTAAATCAATCTTAGGATTCGCCCTAGTATGAGCAAAGCCTCAACATGGTATTCCAACCTTTTTATAATTTTCTATAACACAGACCATTATTTATTACTATTTTCCCTAACACTTTACTAAGCTTTTTGACTGAAATCAAAGGTAAACTTAGGTTTAAGAGCACTGAGCCATCTCTAACATAATTTTAAAATTTGATTAACAAATCTAGAAAAAGGGCCTCCTTAATAATTAATTGCCTGACAGGATTTTAATGACTTTTTTCATCCAGTTTATTATCACATTGGAGAGTGTAACAAAACCCTATATATATTTAGGTTCTCAAGTCACTAAACTCACTTCATTTCTTATATATATAAATATACCTGTAAGTTTCTCAATACCAGATATTATACTATTCAGCCAGCACGTTAGCAAGATTCAGAGTGTGAACTAATGTAATATTTAACTATAATAATCCCAATTCAGACTAGTATGATAATCCCAATTTATTCCTAGCTATATAATAAGACTATTCCCATTGTAAAATATTCCTGAAGCTTCTCTTAATCTCACACATGAATGAGCTTATATTCTATTATAATTCAGAATTACCTGTTACTTTAAAAGGAGCCAACCTTTTATCCATTTAACTTATTTAAGTTCAAAGTTATTTCTTGATGGTTTATGTTGTTATATATCATTGCAGTCTTGCTATGAAAAGTGCACCTACAAACGGTTTTAAGAAGTGTCCAATTCATTGTCTTTAGTAAGCACTTTCAACAACTGCCATCCCATAATTGCTGAAATCTCTTAACCTCCCTTAAGTAAGTTAAGTCTCAATATTTATCAAACTTCATTAACTTTTCCTAATACTCATGATATAAAGGACATACTAAAACAACGAGTCATGCTACTAGCAATCCAGCTAAAGGCCATAGAGTCTTGTTTATCAATTGATACTTAAGTTCAGGGTAGGAAATGGTAGAGAAATTATTAATGTGAGTTTCCATGTCTGGGATAACTTGTGCGGTAATAAAACTTTTTGAGCTTGCCTTGTGCATTTTAAAACTCATAAATAATTGTCCCTAAGGCAAGATATTCCCTCTTAATAAGGGCTTCACGTTCTTTATACACATTAAGTACTTATCATCTGGTTTCATAAGTTTTTGGGTTTATGGTATTAAACAATTGTAAACCAATTTACCAAATATGCTTCTTAAATTTGAACGTCCTCTTTGCATGTAAGAAGAAAATAGGTATTTCCTTTATATACTTCTACTGCCACAGTTGATTGGATAAGATGGTATCTAACAGGGGTCCCAAAATTTTCTAAATATAACAGAATTTGATATTAATATTAAAGCTATATGAATCTTTTGCTTACCCCTACAAATTTGATGAACAAAAGAGTATTGAATATAAAAATCTGTAAATTTTTTTATAATGTTACATATCTGACCAACAAGATACTTGTATAGTTGGAATGAGCAACCTATTTGCTTATAACAGCTATCATTATCAATACATAGGAGTAATTTACTTCTTTGCTACTAATGGATATCATCCATGTGTCTTCAGGCTAACTGTCAGAATAATGGCAACAACTAGAATCTATTTCATATATCAAATTTAACCATACTAATTTATATGGAGACTAAAAAGTTGTCTCAGGCTTTAAATATCAATAAAGATGACTATTGTGGTAAACTTACATCCTTTAAAGCAGATTTTAGTATTACTTTAAATGCCAAAAGCTATGCAGCACTAGTGGGAAGCTTAAAATTGAGACATCATCCCTAAGTCCATATAAAGTGCTTTGTGAAGTTAATCAGTTTGTTTTTACATCAGCACTACCTAAGAATCCATGTGCCTATTTTTTTAAATGTTGAATAACTAAATTATCCACATGCCATTTAAGAACTACATGTTCTTTTCCATGAATAGCTTATTAGATAGGGGAAAAGAGAATGAAAATATTGGATGCAAAAATGCTTGAAATTAAGGGTTTTATTTTGTACAGAGTTCACTATTGGGCCACAAGCCTTAATGTTAGTAGTGCAAGTGTATAAGGGCAGTTATTCAAAAATTTACATCATTTAGATTTTGGGGAGAGGACTTAACCCCTATAAGAATGTTACAAATTCTTCATATTTGATATCAAAACTAGCCTGTTGGATGCTGGTTCAGAGGTTCCTGCACTCACATAAGTAACAGGACTTTGTCAGCAGGTATAAAGTTCTTATTGTTGAAAGATTTGTCAGAGCTAGTAGTGGTGAGTAAAAAACACAATATTGAAGATTAAAATGATAATCAAATTAAACTGTCCTTCATAGTTAGATATTGGTGAATCAGACGTTGCTCACCTAGAAAATTTCTTGATTTTCTCAAAATTTGGAAAATTCAATTTAATGAATATAGTATTGTTACAAAGGGCCAATTGATTAAACCAATTGATTTTATATTATAGAATTAACTAACAACTTAAATTTCAACGCCCCAATAAAAGGGTCCCAGTAAATTTAGTTCTTGGATATTTAAAAGCTGACATATGATAAACCCCATTGTTTAATCCTAATACTGATTAGGAAGGCAAAATCCTTATTGAGGATATAAAAGCTCTTTATGCCACTAAGCACTCACTCTCTATAGTTATTGACAATTCTAACTCAACATAGAGATCATGATCTTTTTAACTCTATTATTTATATTTAGATTATTTTGTTCTCTTATAGATATATGGCGTCAGAGTAAATTGTTTTGATCACAGATAGTGACATTGTGAACCTTCTCCCTAAAAAAATGCTCATCCAATATTACTTGGAAATTATTTATCCCTAAAATCTATTCCAAAAGAAGCTAAAGTATCAGATAGAAACATCTTCAGGCACCCAAAATTATAAACTTGGATTTACTATTAGAATAAAGCTAATAGTGGTGCTCATTATAGTGAGGCCACTTGTTAAGAGTAAAAACCTCATTACAACATGGAGGGTAATTTTTCCAACTTAACCCCCGTCCAATGGGGCAGAAAGCATTAACAGATGGATCAACAAAACAAAATATAAATTAATTTCCTGCAGCTGGAAAATCTAGTTCCAAACCATATTTTATTGTTTACGCTAACATATCTGACTGTAAATAGTCCTATAATCAATATGAATATATTGGTAGTACCATACAACATAAATGGATGGAATCTACTTGACTGATAGTTGTGACAGTTATTTACGCGCCATAGCTGTGCCATTCTACATGAGAAGACTTTAAAGTTATTCAATTATGGCCACTAACAATCTAGCTACAGGAATGGAACCTTACTTTCATTTACATACATCCTTTCCATCACCCTCCCAACAGTAAGGTTACGTAATCAAGAAAAGATTTTACAATTATGTTTAGCTCAGAAACTAAACTTCAAAATATTTTAACTGTGAGGCTGAGTCCATAAGTTTTAACAATAACTGAGAAGCAACCCAAGATAGATTGATGCCATATAGCGATGCTGAGACCAAATTCATCTGTTAAGTTCATGGATTCATGTGTTTTTGTACCCAGTTAGACCATGGTCTGATAAATGTCATGAGCAAGTTAAAATAATGTGTGCAACGAGACTTGTCTGAGTCTTCTGGGATAATTCCAGATTCTCAAATCATCTTTGTCATAATAAATACTATAAGTAAAAACATTTATTGAGAGTTACAATGTCAATAGAATATGAACTACTTACGATTGCAGGAGCTAGGGGATAAAGGGTCCAGAAGTGCCTTATAGACCAGCTAGATCTAATAGTTCAAAGGGTCCCAGTGACCCAAAAGGGCTATGTGGCCCGGAAACTCTGAAGAATCAAAAGGCCTCAAGGTCTCCCTGTGCCTCTCAGACTTATTATTTGTGCCAAAGAAGCTAATTATTCTTTTAAAAAAGAGGTTTTTAGATTATTAATATAGGAATTACATAAAGAAATAAAAAAATTCAAAGTTTTACGGAATCCTAATGGAGTTCTATTAACCAGAAACATCTTCTAAATGCATTTGCTGGAAAAATGTAATTTCTAATCAATTAAAAAGGTCATTGACAATCTTATCTATCAATTGAAGTAACATGTTGCACCCTCAAAACTTGAGTCAGTAGGTTAAAGCCCAGAAACAAAGCTAGAAAGCTTAGATTTGACTCTGAAGGAGAAAATGGAGAAGAGTGCCTGAGCAACTACCCTCGCTCAATAGTGAAGTGGATTACAAGATGAAATGGAGAGAATTCAATGAAAACTTTGACCAAAAACATCAAGAATATTCATAGATAGTTTCTTTTGAACTAAGCCACAGTACGGATCCAGCCATTAATAGCCTTTCCACCCCTTCAGGTTCTGGCTCAACCAGATCTAGAGAGACTTGTTCTTAGCAAGAGAGTACAGCTTTATTCTTAAATGTTTAAGAGAGTTTAACGGAGGAGGATATTGACAGGAAAAAAATGACTTACATACATATTATATCTTTTATGAAGCTCAGGAAGTGATACCCCCATTTTGAGAGACTGTCAGACATGGTATAAGTTCATTACTGTCTTATTTTATGAGTCTTGAAGTGACCACACCTTTTGAACTAAAAACAAGTCTTTATGAAAATTGCTTTAACAAGGGGAAATTACCAATATCTTTGATGTCTAATTCTATGCCTGCTCTCAATCTTTAGTTTTTACTTATCATAATATTTAAGATGATGCTAAGCTTTTCTTTCTCATAACAATAATATTAGTTACAAAGATTTTATTTGAGCAGATAGATTTGATAATCACACAGGTGAGATGAGCGAATCTATAAAGCCCAATAAAACTGGGCGAAAGTCATATCAGGCAATGGCCAAAAGGGTGTACCCAAAGGCAAAATGCCCTGGAAGGGGACTGGGAGCCAACGCCGCCAAGAAACCCCAAACCCAAACACCGCCCGGGTTTGTGAAGTTTACAACAAAACAAAACCAGTACATGGAGATACAGTATGCGCAGCCCCTATCAAAAGTGGAACACTGGCTCTGACTTTTATTAAAGGTCGATTCCTCAACTCTGTGGGAGAAAGGAGGTGAGGCACAGGCCTCCCTCTTTCCCCATGCAGTATATGTTACCACCCACACCATTCACTGCAGCTGGATTGATATGGGATTTAAGACTGAAGAGGATGCAGATGCCGCAGCAAAAGTCTGTATCAAAATAGCCCTCACCAAGGGAAAATGAATTGTGCACACTGCGCGCACCAGATGGAACAAAGCAAACATTTTATTCATCTCTTTCAAATCGCTTCCCACCAACCTCCCCCATAAGCTAATTGGAGATGAACTCTGATTCAGCCTCCAAAGCTATGGAGAGATAAAGCAACTCAAACTACAGCATTTCCACCTGATGCCAATCCTGTGCATAGTAAAGATAATTGCTGTAATTGACTCAGTCCCTGATGTGGCCAAGAATTTAACTAAAATCCTACACACCGCAATATTCCACCTTCCAGATGGGGGAGTGTCAAAACCTTTCCGCATCACACCAGAACGCGCACCCCCCATCTGCAACCATTTCACCACACTGGGGCACAATGAGCATGCATGCCCCATGAAAGAGGGCATCATGGCCCCAGACTTTTGTGATGACGCCATGGACGAAGATGAAGAGTCCTTCAGAAGAATGGTCAACGCCAACCACGCTTTCCTCTGGGAAGAGGACAGACACTACATCCTCATTGACCCAATCTCACCCAAAATATGCAAACAGGTACAGAAGGCCCACAAGCGGGCAGCGGCCAAGGCCGCATCTCTCATGACCTCCATTGACCTGACCCAAGTCCAGATGGACAAAGAGGAAATTGGCCGAACCAGCCAATCAGAAACTAATTTCCAAGTTGGAGCAACCATGGAGAATGCAATCTGAACTAAACAGCTAGATCGGACAACCCATACAGAAAATTTTTAAGCTGACAGAATCACCACATGATACCAATCAAATAAACCTACTAAGAAATTACAAATCCACTATGGATGCGCCAACAGGGCCCAGAGCGCCAAAATCAAACCCCAAAACATTGGGAGCCAATCAGAGCATCAACTTGAATCATCCAAAATCATGTGCAGAAAAACTTAATATAATCCCCAATCCTAACAATATCCACTGAAATCATCACAAGGTAAGGAGCCAGAACCCTTGGAGTGGACTGGCCCAATCACACGGAGCAAGTCCAAGGCAATGAGTGGGGGACTAGGGCCAGAAGGCCCGCCCAACCGCTCCTGAGGCGCCGCAGGCACCTCAGTGTCAATAGGGATACTAAACATCGCAGGATCCAGGGCTCAAGCATCCTGAGCCAAAAAAAACTGTACTTCCTGTGCAAACCCCTGGTAGACATCTTGGCCATCCAAGAGACCCACTGTCTACAGGGGGAAGAGGGATCCTGGGCAACCAGGGTCTCACCATCCCAGTTGATATGGATGTCCCACTGTGGGGTGGTCATCCATAATAATAACAAAAAATTAAGAAATCCTCAAATCATCATCACACTTAGATAGCCGCATCCTAATTGCAAGGATCCCAAACCAAGAGGCCACACTGTCAATAGCCTGTATCTATGCACTGTGCACCGTGTCTGGGTGGAATCAATTCCTCTAATCCATCCTGACGCTCAACCTCCCACTGGACACTATCATGTTGGGCGATTTTAACTGTTGGGACAATCCCACTATGGACTGATGGCCCAACCCCAGGGGATACCCACTGGGACACTTGGAGCTTCACGTGATGAAGCCATCCCTTGGCCTGTATGACACCCTCCCCCCCAGGGCTCCACTCCTCCCCCACATGACCTGCCCCAACATATGCGAGGGTACGCTCATCTTGATGAGCCACATCAACCACATCCTCGCACTGAAATCCTGTCGCTCATTCATTACTAACTTCACCCAAAAAAATCAATTTCTCTAATCATCACCTAGTTTTGGTGCAGTTCATGCCAACTAGGACTCAAACGCAGATGACGCCCTGGAGGAAGCTATACCTGGAGAATATAAAACTCCCCAAAATTTTTGAATGGGTCGAGCATGAAGCTTTGAACCCAAAATTCATCACCCCATTCACATCGGATCTATCAAATTTTGGGAAACATTCAAATCTGAACTAATAAACAAGAGCCCCCATATTGTTTCACGCAAATACACTATGGATACCGCCACGATCAGATGCACCCTGGTGGAACTTGACCACCTTGAACTAATTATCCCAAAAACTGGATACAGCCTAAACTGGGGGCGTAAATGGGCGGCAATTTCCGCCCGCCTCAACGCCCTCATCCATGAACACCAACACAGAATCAAAGTATCATGGAAAGGTAAGCACATATGAGAAGGCGAGACCTGCTCGGTGTTCTTCTTCTGCCAATACCACTCCTGAGGAAACCTACCTCAGTGCACACAGGTCCTCAAAGCCAACGGAGCCATGGCAACTGACCCAATGGAGGTCAAGGCGGAAATCCACCGCTACCACACTGAACTTTACCACAATACGCCACCCAACACCCAAAAAATAAAAAATTACACTCCTCCAGAATACAGAGGGCACCTCCAGACTATAGTCTCCTAAGCCTGATAATGCAGGAGGAGCTCTGGAATACAGTCTGCAGTGCACCACGTAGGAAATGCCCAGGCCCTGATGGGATACCCTACGAATTTTACAAAAAAATACTATAAACAGATCGCCCCCCTCCTCCTAGCATCTATGAACCAGTGCTTGATGGAGACCCCTCTCGTCCCAGGAGGCCAGGACTCCTATGTCATTACCTTATTCAAAAAGGGCGACAGACTGGACCTGGCCAACTGGCGCCCAATAGCACTCTCTAATATTGACACTAAAATACTCACGAAAATTCTAGCCACCAGACTGAGAACACTAGCCTCAAAAGCCCTATCACCCAACCAATTTGGTTTTACACCAGGGCGCTCCATCTGGTCTAACATACACTCTGTCACCAATGTATGCCAATCCAAAGCGATGGGTTCCCTGGTATTCCTCGACCAGGAGAAGGCATATGACCACATTAGCTGGCCATACCTAGAAAGAGTGGCTACATCCTTCAACCTCCCACCCAGGTTCATCAAATGGGCAATGCAATTCACGGAATCTGCATCAATGGAGTATGTGGCCCTGGTTTCCTGACTGACAGGATCACCCCACGCAGAGGGATTAAGCAAGTGGACCTCCTCAGCCTGCTACTTTACAACTTCAGCTTTGACCCACTTCTCCACATTGCTGACTCACGCCTCAGGGGCATAACTGCGCCAGGCCAGCCCCCTGTCAAGACATTAGCCTTTGCGGATGAGTGTGTAACAGGTATAGATGACAACATAGATGCCAGACAGCTGGAGCGCACCCTAGAGGAATACTCCACGGTGAGCAGTGCATTGCTTAATAAATGGAAAAGTGAAATTATCCTCCTTGGCAAGTACACCACCAACTGGACCACATCCTCCACCACACACAACCCAAGACGCAAAAACTCGCTCGCTCTACCCTTTTCATTATCTTCCACCACCACCCCTTTCCGCCACCTTGGGATATGGTTGTAAACAGGGGGTTATGCAAGCAAAATGATTGAAAATAACCTGCTACAACGGATATCCAACAGTATCGCCTCCCTCAAGGGTAGATCCCCCGGGTTAACAGAGCAAGTGGCAGTTGCCAACTCGCTCATCCTCCCAATGATGTGGTTCCCCGCACATGCGATCCCCTTCTCCCCCACCTTTATAATGTCAATCTGTGCGCTCATCCAGGGCTGGCTGTGGCCTAGATCCCGCCCACCAGTCCAGGTTGAGATGCTTTATGGCCCACACTCCAGCGGGGGCATTAGCCTGATAGATTTTGAGCACCACGCCAACCACATCCTAGGCACCTGGATAGAGGAAGTGCTAACCCTGGACCCCCCACAGCAACACTGGTCCAGGGCAGCAAGGGCCAAATTCGCGCAGGCACTCAATATACCCAACCCGCACCATCCTTCCAGCTTAGTAATGTACCTCACTAACTGCCCAAATGCAATGGGCCTGCACGGAACCCCCCCCCTCACTTTAAGCGCCTCCTCCACACCATCCGCTGCATGTGGTGGACCGTCGCTACCACTGGTACAGTGCAGGGAAGGGGACGACCCAGACCTCACTTTGCGTTATAAAAGCCAGAAGACCACCCCCACAGAGATATACTCACATCGACCCCATCCATCACTAGAGTTGACTACCAGACGCTTTGAATATCCCCTACGACCTATCCACACAAAAGGCAATATGGATAATGACGCACCATCCACTCCTCCAGCTGAGGGTAAGGGCCAACACCTGGCACTGCCTAAGAAGAACCTACAGAATGGTGGACCGCTCCCACCCACTCCACGCAACCTGCGCAGTATGTGGAGGAGAGGGCTCCCTACACCACCGTTTAGAAACCTGCCCCCCATCCAAAGCCATATGGTGAGAAGTCACATGCCTGCTCAAGATCCAAGACGGCCAGGATTTCTCTATCTCAAAGAGCCTCCTCACAATCTTACTTTTGTCCCCAATCTTATCCACCCTGCGCACCCTATTGATACCCATTGCAATTTGGACGATCCACACTATTGCCTTGGATGCGTTCAAGGCAATGGTCCCTACCATCCATGAGGTTGTCAATAGGTTCCACGTCCATTTACTGGAGCATTTCCAAGCCTGGCTCTATGGGCATATGAGACCAAGACAGCAGAGACTCATAAACTCATGGTTCCCGCTCTGGTTCCTTCACATGGACCCCTTCCTTCACACCTGCTCTATAGTGGGGGCAACCCCCCTGGAATAGAGCACCATCCCCCCACACCTGGAGGTCCCAGCTGGCAACAGGGGTAACCTGTGTACCCTTGGGTACCCAATCATATCTAGTCATTGCTTTTCTTCCCTCTCCCACCAATTCCACACACATATTGGTAATGCCTGTCCCCTGGTTGGATTGCCTCAGTTAAATAAATAAAAATAAAAATAAAATTATTTAAGATGATGCTATAACTGCAATTATTTACTTACTTGAGTTACAAACTGAAGGATACTTATAAGCAATATTGCTTAAGCAAAAAATTTACATGATCATGGACATTAAGCATCTTTAAATTAGATCCCCTTTCTATGTTATTCAAGCTCCTTCCACGTCTGGACCCCTAGGTTAATCTTGAGTGCAAATATCAGGGAAAGAATTCAACTAACTTGCACCTATTGCAAAGGAAAATGCCACACCGTTGATTAAAGTTGATGGCAATGCACATAAAACCAATAAAAGTTGTAAGCATGAAGAAAGTGGCTCTTTGTGCTTTTTATTCAAGCAAGCTTATTCTAATCTTATATTCCTCAATTACTACGCCTAAAGCGATGACTTCAAGGAGAACAAGGAAAGCAAGTTATACATATAGAACTGTGTAAACTTTTTCTAGTTTACCGCACAGGTTTGGGGAGTGCAATGAAATTTTTTATTTAAAAAAAATGATTATAATGTGGTTAGTAAATAAATTATAGACACTATAATCCAGTTGTGTTTTTAACAAAACAATTTTTGCTCAGGCTTATCCTATAAATAGTTACTGTAAACCTTGCTCAACCCATGTTAAGGTTCTTAGTAAATGATCCAGACAACAAGACAGGATGGAATCCAGGTGAGAGTATGCTTGCAGGTGCTACGCAGCCCTGGATTTCAACATTAATTGCCGGAGAAGTTATCCTCTACTGCTGGGAAAAATTTATTGGGGGTTAATTGACCACTTAATTTAAAAATAAGGGAAACTTATAATTAATAACAAAATGTTGGGTTTTATAAGTTTTTGTTAATTGCGGCGATGGGGTCAAGAGCAAAACCTATTATGATATCACTGCTTATTATATAATTTAACTTGGTGCTTGGACCGAGATAGATATCAAATTCAGTATTAACTTTGATCCTATCAAAGAAATATGCATGTTTGACCTATTGGAGCTATCAAAACTTGATTTGCTCAAATAGAACAGCTGATGGAGGGTTGAGAGTAGGTAAGGCAGGTCCATGAGGCATATCTTTGATATACATGAGCTAATCACAGTGGGGAAAATTAGTTTATCCTTGTGGGACCCCCTTTAAGCCTATAAAATGGGGTGGTCTCCGCTTAGGTGTTAGAAGTAAACTAGAAGTGGGATGGGAGAAACCTTCAATGGCCTCACCTAATTTTGCCACATATTGGGTACAATTCTACTACTTAAACATGCTATTTGGTTGAGAAGCATTTACAAATGTATTACTCCAAATCAAGGGTTTCCAAAAAGAATTGGACAGAGTCTTTTGGCTGATATTATCATTATTATTATCCAAAACAATCTCTCACAATATTGGACTTGTATTCTCTGACAAAGGAAACTATCTCTTTAGCTCTAATCCCAAGAATTGACTTACTTCTGGAGACATGGGAACTTCTTCCTTCCAACTCTTAACTCAAGAGATCTTGAGAGCACCAGATAACTAGATAATGGAAACTATCTCTCAAACTATCCTTGGGAAACCAGTTAAATAATTGTATTACTATCTAAATTAAATGTCTTATGAAAGTGGCTGTTTTTATTAATAAAAGCAAGAAATTTAGATGGGGAATTAGCGCCCATCTTTTTGTTGGCGCCACAATGGGAACAGCATCCTTTGCTAATAGATTTACCATCAGGGGTCATCCAAAAAAATTATTACTTCATTCGTCTATCAGATTCCACGCTGACTAGAACATAATTCCTACTGAGTAAAAAATATGAAAAATGTGCCACACCGCCTTCACTCAACCCCCAGCGGAATTTCATTACTATGCTAAAAGCCCACTTAGTTAATGGAATTCTTTACCCATTAACAGCAGGGCATGTTGCCTATTAAGTTAAAATGCAAGTTTCTGCCAACTAAAGCACTGTCAATGCTCAGAAACTAACATTAAACCCTCATTATTTTGGTGACAAACTTAAATACATTTATGCAAGATAATTTAATTAAGAATCATTAAATCATTAATTGCACCACTTGTAACCAATGTTGGGGATCCTCCCCACCAGAACATCAGCAAAATGATGGACTTTAGTCTTGTAGAATTTATTTAAAATTCCATAAGGAATTTTCCTAAACAATAGTTACCATGTTAAATGATATCACCCACATTTACTAAAGGTTCTCATATTATAAATCAAACCCTAGTAGTAAAAACAGATTTTAATTACAATACAATGAAGCTGGATGATATGGGAAATCTGAAAATCCCAAAACCTTCCGCTTGACCAGAAGTTCCAGAAAAAATGGAAAATTTGGGTTTGGATGCTGCTTTAGTCTATGTTCCTATTTTGGACAACATAGTAAAAAATTTATCAGAGCTAGATCTTCTTGACCTTGCTTGATGCATCCTCTCATGCTCATTATTTGCAACGCGGTTCCTCTTCTTTTTCCTAATCACTGCTGCCTCCCATGAGCATGGTTTCTTCAGGGTCACTTGGTCAATCTTGCATATGATGCACTCTTGAACGCCTTTATTCTCCCAGGTCATGATTTATTGAGGATGGATCTCACAGCTATATGCTGTACCAGAACTACTTCAGTCAATCACCAATGATATTTTCTGGAAAACCTGTACTCCCCCAGGTTGGGCTTCTATGCCTCCCTTCCATACAAGGATCTTCTTGGGCATGCTTTCAATGAATCCTTGTCCTCTACCTCTCCCAAGGCTGGACTCTCCCTTCTAATCAGAGAAGATCTTTTAACTTTCCGCATTCTTCTAATAGCAGACCCAGTGTGGGATATTGGTGCTTTAGTGTTAGATTTCAAGGCACAGGATACTATGCTTATGACAGTAAAAACTGTTAGAAACAGTGACCTTAGAAACTTGGCAAAGAATATACTTCTTAACCTGAATATTTATTTTTAATAAAAATAAAGAAGAGAGCAATGTAGTATCTAGTACTGCTATAGGCTCAATGTTTCATTATGATATCTTCTCTATGTGCTGGTTGTTGGAATTCTGGCTAGCTTTGAGCTCGCAGCCAAGATATTTGGCGGAATATTGAGAGTAAGCTTATTACTTTGAGTAAGAAGATTTTATCAATAACCAGATAGGCCTTTTGTATAAATCAAATTGGAGCCTTTTCTTCCACGAATTAAAATTTATCCAAGTCAAACAACGGTTAGTCCAACATTACCCCCTTCAAGAATGTTAGGGGAGAATAAGTGAGAATAAAACGTTCATGAACTCTGTTGATAATGAATCCAAAATCAAATGACCTAATAGAATATTCAGCGCCCCTTTTGTAGGTGATGGCAAAAGGTTATTCCCGGATGTACCCTAGCTTCTCACTTCAAGGAGTAATGCGGTTGTGATAATATATGACTAGATCTGAGACTAGAAAAGAGTGTAGAGGTGGTCAGTGTTCTTTAGTGGATTGACTCTCTTTGGTGACAGTTTTGCTACTTAGTCATAGCATCATCTTGTAGCTGGATGATGTGTTGAGCTAACTTCTTCATTACCTTTTCAGGATCGTCAGTCCATGCAAAGACAACATCTTTGGCTAAGAGAGCAGGTACCCCTGGTTCTCTTTCTTACAACACCTGGAAGTGAGACATTTTAAGGATCAGATGGTAGCTGATCCTATAAGCCATAAGGGCACTAGGCTAAAACTGGTCCTAGTGGAGGGGGTCAGAAGTGACTATTTTCCTTAAGATAGATACCAGGGTTCCATTGACTCTCTCTACAAGCAATTTGTAGAAGTTTTAGAGGGTGCTGAAAAGAGCTGTTGGGCTCCCATGGAATTAACCAAGATCTTCACCTGTCTAGAAGTAAAATTCTTCCCGGTGACAATGAGTAATACTTGGGGCAGACATGCCTAGATAAGATGTTTTGGTAAAGAAAAGTTGCGGTAGCCCTGGCAGTTTAGGCTGGGAGAGCCACAGCTTCATCTAATTTGATAAAATGGTTTATTGCCACTAAAATGTAACTTTTTTTACTAGTAGTCTGGGGAAGAGGTTTATCCCATATAAGATTATCGTATGGAAATGCTGTTGAGGTGTAGTGGGTTGGTATTGGTATTTATTTTAGAAGCGGGATTGCTTCTTATATGTTAGGAAGACATCCAGGACATTAATAATAGATTCAATGATGCCATTTCAATAGTACCGTTCCTTGATCCACTCATACGTCTTCCTCACTCCGCCATTTCACTAGTATAGATTGAGCGTCCAAGATCATTGTTACCCATTCCAAAGGTCGCAAATAGGGCAGCAAATTCGCCCCTTACTTCTTGTATAGCTTACCACTCTCCACCTTAATGTTTCAGGAGTGTCTTGCTAGCATTTTCTATATGGGCTATCCTCATCATTCCAGGCATCAGGGATCATCAGGATCATGTAGTTTCTATGCCTCACTATTGTGCAAGTGAAGGATAAGCAACTGAGTCAAGCCATCAACATTCAAATGACGCGTTCAGTTAGTGCTCAATGCTCATATTATAATGCTGGAGCTTTAGGGCCAATGGGCAACCCTCCAATGGGATCCTTCATGTTTTGTAGCCATTTCAAGGAGGCGTGGTCAGTCAACACAGTGAAGAAAGTGCAATATAGGAAAGGTTGCTAGGGTTTTACAGTAAGTAAGACAGCAAAGGACTCTTTCTCTGTGACGCTGTAGTTGCGCTCAGCCTTTGACAACATTTTTCTGAAATAGGAGACCGGATGCTCTACGCCATTATTATCTAATTGGGCCGGGATAGCTATAACGGCATAGTCTGAATCACTGAACAATAAGAAGAGTTTACCATAGTCAGGGTGGCATAGGATTTGGAGTCTTTGAAGCAATTTCTTTAACATCTCAAACGTGGCTGCTTATTCTGTACCTCAATAAAAAGTGGTGTTCTTAGCCAAAAGCCGGATGAGAGGCTCAATGGGCTGGGAAAATTTGGGGATGAACTGATGGTAATACCCCATTTATACCCAGAAATATTTGGATGTCCCAGAGATTCTTAGGGGCAGGCATTTTTTGAGATAGCTTTGACCTTATCCTTTATAGGCTCGATCCCTTCTTGAGAAATAGCATGTCTGTGATATTATAGCTTCTTTTAAAATAAAGTGCACTTTGAAGGTATAAACCAAGTTACCATCTAGTACTAAAAAAAGGTATAAACCAAGTTTTAGAAGCCCTCAGGCGTTTTAACTTTTTTAAGATGAGTGAGATGGTTAGTGAAAGTTGCGTAAAAGATGGTGATTCCATCAAGATAGACAATCACACAGATTAGCTTAAGATCCCTCAAGATGTGGTCAATTGCTAATCGAAAAGATGCAGGTGCAATGCACAGACCCTGTGGTAGGCGGATAGGCTGTAATAGCCCTTCACTGAAAATGAGAGAGAAAAATTTCTGATCTTAGGGAGAAAGGTCCATTTTCCAGTATCCGCTGGCTAATTTCATGGCTGAGAAGATTTTAGAGCCTGAGGATTATGCACAAGCATCGTCAATATGTGGGATAAGGTAGTTATCTTTCTTGGTAAGTTATTCCAATTTTTCAGTAGTCCATCGCTATCCAAGGGCCTCTATTTTTATGACCAGGAGAGGAGACGCCCAAGGGCTTTGGGAAGGTACTAGTACCCAGCGTCTAGTACCTCTTTGAGCTCTGTCCTTATTTGCTGCTCTTTATCTTTGACTTATTGTAAGGTTTATATTAAATAGGACTGGCATCAACAACATCAGTTATGTGGATTCAACCCATTATGTTCCCACAATTAATGTCAGTTTTAAAGAAAATATCTCTGAAGGTATTTAATAAAGAATACACTTTTTTCAGCTTTTCTAGGGTTAATTAAACAGAGGATATTGTTGTTAGGCATAGTACACACCAATTGGTAAGTGGGTAAGCATATATCTAAAAAATTAAAATGTTAGTTTTTTAGCTATATGAATTAAATCCACCAATCTGGTTTGCACAGGTTATTAGCCACTGAGCAATGGAACAGCCGATATGCAGATCGCTGATCCTTAAAAAACCAATAAATAGAATATGGAGCAATTGCCTGATTGAATTTTTATTGTTTTAATAAAACGCAGAACTTATCTGTAGACTACTAAGAAAAACCTCCTCCTCTCATTCCTCCTCTCAACTTTATCTCAATATTCTAGGTTGAATCCACCCTCTGCTTAGTAATCTCCTATTCGTTCCAATTTAGGAGTTTTTTCTATCTCAAGGTTTTGGTGGAGTTCCTTCAATTTGCTGAACTATTGAGGCTACAATCGATTTTCTTCACATCAATATATATTCCACTAAATCTTTAGGCTTTCCTCAACTCTAATTTACAATCTGCCATTATGTATAGTTTAACGTCCATTCATATCATTTTCTTGACATTACCCCCTTTTTTGACTGAATGATAAGCTCCTATTTCTTGTATGCTTAAAGGAACTTTGCATGAACTCGGTTGATAATATGACCACCCACAGGTTCCTTAATGGTGTAGGCATTGATACCCATTTTCTCAATTATTTCAAATGGCTTAATCCAAATGTTAGAGAGCTTGTTCCTCCGACCAAATCCATGTTGGTCGTGGAAAAAGACATGATCTCCTACAGCAAACTGTGGGAGTCCGCTACATCTACTCTGGTCAGCAGCCTGATCACAAATCTTCTTATCTAAAATGGTAGAGTATGCTTCCATTTGTAGTTTGATCAGCATCTCCATTAAATTGGTTAAATAACGCTGCAGTTTCACCATTCCAGTATCCTCCACGCAAGAGTAAAGCAGGGCAGGTAAAGCTGTATGTCTACCATATAGCAGCTGAAAAGGACTCTTGCCAGTGGCGAATGGTGGCTAATATTATTTGCAAAGATAGCTGTGGTAGGAGGGGACTCCATTCTGAGGGTCAATCTTTCACAAGCTTGCATGTATGTTTACTAATGTTTTTTTGACTTGTTCCACCATTCCATTGGATTCTGGATGATAGGGTGTAGTCAAGACTACGGAGATTGCAATCGTTTTGTTCAACTTGGGCAGGATATGTGAAGTGAAATTGGTTCCATTGTCCATTAAGATGAACTGCGGACAGCTGTCTCGATGTATTATGCACTCCATAATAAACTTGGAAGTGGTAACCGCCCCCAAATCATTAATTGCCCTGGCTCCCACTCATCTCATCAGATGTTCAATTGCTACGATTATGTACTTAGATTGGTTTGCGCCAGTTGGCAAAGGCCCCACTACATCTAAAGAAATGGTATGCCAGGCAAACTGGGGCTTAAACAGCTGGTATGTGGTCTTCTTATGGTAAGGTTTTTCCACTTGGAACTAATAAAAACAGCTAGCCATTCTCAGCACTTCATAATGCATGCTCTCCCAATAGTAGCGGGGTTGTAAAAACTCCAACGTTTTCCGCAACCCACCATGTCCTACAACCCAATGTTCATCCATAATAATTTCTGGTCTAGCAGAGCAATTAGGGAAACTCAGCCTCAATTTCCCAATTCGCTTATATAGTTCCCCATCGTGTACAAAGGCTCCTGTTTAAGCTCATCTAGCACTTTATTCACTTGCAGTGGCTCATCATGGTTATTTCTCACCACCATCTTCTCATAAATAATGTCAGCTAAATCCACCATAATAGTGACCGTTGGTAGCTGGTAAAGACGGTCTTCATTTTGATGTTTTGCTCCCAGCTGGTGTACAATATCAAAATAATACGCTTGGAGCTTCAACCCCATCTCATGAGCCTTCCTTCAGGTTCACGGAAATTTTGCATCCAGAGCAAGGATTCATGATCCATTACCACTTGAAATTTCATCCCATGGAGGTATACTTGAAACTGTTTATATCCATAAATCACTCCTAAGCACTCACACTCAGTCACAGTGTAATTTCATTCATGACACTTTAAGATTTGGCTACAAAACGAGACAGGGTGCTCAAGGCCGTCATCATCCTTCTGAAATAATACTTCCCCTACAGCGGAAAGTGATGCATCCATTTGTACTATGAATTGTTTTTTGAAGTTGGGGTATTGCAAAATGAGTGCTCTTGCCAACGCAGTTCATAAGACATCAAAAGCTGTTTGACATTGTTCCATTCAGTCAAAAATGGCATTTTTCTTCAAAAACATAAGGAGCGGTGCCCCAATACTACTGAATTTAGAAATGAACCATCAGTAGTAACCAACCATCCCCTAAGAACACTTGGATATCTCTTTTATTACCTGGCCAGGTCATCTTGCTTATAGCTTCCACATTTGCCAGTTGCAGTTTAAGCCCTTTTTAGTCCACTACAAACCCAATGTATTCCAGTTGCTCTTTGAAAAATGACGCTTACAAGGCTTTATATTGATAATAGCATCGGCGAGTTGATAGGGCACATGTTCCAGGTGGTCAAGATGTTCTGTAAATTTTTGTGAGAACAC
This sequence comes from Massospora cicadina, assembly GCA_022478985.1. Taxonomy (NCBI): domain Eukaryota; kingdom Fungi; phylum Entomophthoromycota; class Entomophthoromycetes; order Entomophthorales; family Entomophthoraceae; genus Massospora; species Massospora cicadina. Next base: position 90,102 of record JAKSZP010001609.1, on the reverse strand, counting down.
ATTGATATCATTGAGGTAAACTAAATTCCAAACAGCTTCAAGTCACCTACGATTGTATCCATAGCATGCTGGAATGTATCTGGGACAATGCACAAATCCTGTGTCATACGTGTAGACTGGAATAATTCCTTTGAAGTGATTATAGCGCAAATATCTCGTTCCTCTACTAGCAATTTGTTCTTCCAGTACCCTAATATCAATTCCATGGCATAAAAATTTTAGCCCCTCCAAGTAAATCTAATGCATCGTCAATCCACAGAAGTGGGTAGGAATCTTTCTTTATAGCGCTATTGAGCTTTTGATAGTCAATGACCACCCAGTTTGTGCCATCTTTTTTAACAAAAAGCACTGACAATGCCCACGAACTTTTAGACTGATTTAACACCTCTTGTTCAATCAACTTGTCAACCTCATCAGAGACAACCTATTCTGCCACTTTTGAGCACTGGATAGACTGTGAACAAATGTGAGGGAGATCTCCTGTGTCTACCCAAAGCACTACCCCTTGGGCGCACCCCAAATTCTGGTTGTCAGAGGCAAAAATATCTCAGTAATTTTCAAATAAAACCATCGCCCTTTCTTTCTGTTCCTCCGACAATCCAGTTAGAGCTTCCCATAGAGCCACTGCCATAACGCCAAATGGAGAAGTTACTGGTAGGCTGAGGTCCTCCCACGATCTGAAGTCATAAATACAGTGAACCTCGTTAATAAGGGACAGATGTAAAAAGCCACCATTTGGTGCCTTTGAATTGTCATTGACTCCTTCTGTAGGTTCTCTAGCAATACCTTCACTTCCCTATTCCTGGTAGCAGTAGCCCTGGAGCCATATGAGGTCAATCCACAATTGCTGGTAGGGTCCCACAATATCCCCATATAACCCTTCAGGGATATCTAATTTGAGCTTAGTTCCTATTATAACCTGATAGCCAGAAGGTATGCTCAAAGAGCTCTCAGCTTGTAGTGGAATACCTTTGTACTCATAGATCTTGTTGGGTAGGGCTCTGGTCCTCCACTTTATTCAACAATATTGGACAGGAATCACCCTGTCACTATATGCCAAATTGATCTAGTTGGAGCGGAATGGGTCCTTTGGGATCCTTCTAGAGGTAAAGTAAAAAAGGGTCTGTTGTCCCAAGATACTAATGGTTTCTTCTGCTATATTGACATGGCTTCAAATCGCCTCATGAATGCAGCACCAATCAGCATATTATAGTTATGATTTGGCAGAACCACCGCTGGAAAGGAAGCCCTAACTGAACAGATCTCAGAGGTAGCATGCTGTTAGCTCCTTCAGACACAGTGCTCTGTTCCCCCGTGGTCCCATACACTCCTCTGCAATCCACATCAGGCTTCAGCGGAAGCTTCGCCATAAGCTTGAAGAAGATTGTATTATCTGTGGCACCAGTATCTATAATTTCTTGGATTTTTGTGTTCTGAAAAAATTAGTGCAGTAGGTACATTCTGAATGAGAAGAATCATTTTATTTTTATTATGTGAACGTCCAAGGGCTTTTTGTTACCAAGGAAAGAGGATATTCATACTGACATGAGAATACTCCTGGGCGATCTTTTCTACTGGAATGGCTGTTACCCCCCCCCACTAGTGAGGCGACGTCCATCGAGGGTCCAGTATCACTTGTGCCGTTTTGTTCAAGGATTTGCCATGCATATGGCTTTTTCATAGCTCGGCGGAACTTGGAGCTTGAAGGAGGATAGTCACTCCCTTGAATGAAGGCAGAGGTTCAGCTGAAAGTTGTTGGTATAATAAGTCATCAGGTTGGGTACTGGGGCCAACGCAAAGAGACCCTTGGAAATTGTTAGGGACAATTAAATTCAAATTAGCGGAGGTAGAGCGTCCCATTTCTACTGTCCTTGAGCTTTTCCCTGCTTGATCATAACAGATGGCACTGCATTCACCTTCTGGTTGCCTGGGCAGTTAGCCACATAATGCCCTATTTGTCCGTACAAGAAACAAGCATTCATAAATGGCTCCAATTTATAGTTCACGCCTGATGGGCCAGATCACTTGTTTACTTAAGTATTGAAGTCAGGCTGGGGATGGGCCGGTTGAGAATAAGGAGGGCGGAAAGGATCTGCTGACATATAGAGTGGATGAATTTTATCCAACGTGTTGCAACTGAATCATTGCTATCCATATCCCGAAAAGTATTCCATGGTGATAGCAGGGGCCATCCACTCCACATTGGGAGCACTGAACATAGCGGAAAGATGACACAAAGTGTTAACAATTTGAAAAAGCCCCGCATCTTCATTCAGTACATGAGACATAGCATTATGCAGTTCATGGTATGGTTTGATTGCCGCCATCATAGCTATGTCTACATCCTCATTGGTTAAAATATTGGCCCCTACTAAAACATGAGCTTCAGCTATGAATCGCTCTGCAAACTCCACCAGGGACTTGTTCTTGTGAAACTGTCAGGTCAGAAAGTCAGCCTTGCGCTGCGCCATTTTAGCCGCGCCCCCAAAAAGACAGAGCACAGTCTCCTTCACCTTTCGATAAGATATGGAACTATCTTGGAGATAACAAGTGACCTGGTCAGCGCTCTCAATGTCCAAAGCAGAAAGTGACAGATTTTGCTTTCCGCCAATCTGATGCCCCTTCCATGGCGAATCTGAACCGTTTAAATATCCATGCATGTTCTCATCATGACTGAATGGTGGTAACTTCTCAATCCAAACAAAGTCACCTAGCTCCAGGATCCAGGTGTGAGAAACATCTGAAAATAGGTTCCAAACAGCTGAGAGAAACATCCCCTTATGAACTAGCATAAGGTTGCATGTATGGATGCAAATCTTCCAAAGTGGACTGGTAAGAAGTTGGATTGTGAGGAGGGACTGCCAAAATCCCTGAGGGATACTTTCTGGCTTATCCATAGCATTCTTCTCCCAACTCGCCACTGACTGCACCTTTTACTTTTTTTACCAGTCTTTTCAGCAAAATGTTCATCAATTATTTGCTCAGCTTTAACTGAATAATACTGACAAAGCCATTTTGCACCTCCTGTTGAAGAGCTTCATAATGACTTTGCATTTTGCGGCAGAATTCTTACTCAAAACCAGTTTACGCTCCATTGCCTAAAGCCATGAGAGAATGTCCTCCTATGTGCCCTGCATTATTGCGTTCTGCTGTCCAGTGTCACATGCTTTTCAGTTTGTTTTGTCTACTTGATTAACGAGGGACTCTCATTCTTGCACCAGCTTCTCATTGGCCTGACAAAGGTTATTCAAATGTACTCGCATATCAGCATACTCCACCTTCTTAATAAGCGGAAGGGTAATGGCTTGGCTCCAATCTGCATGACTAACACTTTCCAACTGAGTAATCTGACCCAGAAATTGGTGAAATTCTATGGATGCCAAAAAAGAGCTGGCCATATGGTCAGCCATCCGCTGGGTACTCTGCTCAACATAAAGTTGACTAAATTTGACTGCCACAGAGTCAATATGATCCATCATCCGCCGCTCTGTTAAGATAGCCCAGTCTCTAATCTGAACCACCGCTGCTTCGGTCACTTCAGCCCATTTCGCCAGGTTTACAATAAATCGCTTGGTGTTGTTACCCAATGTTATGATGTCCCAAATCTATTCCGCAATAGGCTGTGCTGGTCCAACAGGTCCCCTATCACACGTGGTCACTCCTGATTCAACTGTGGAACCAATTTGTCCAAGTGATAACGGATGACCACAACATGGTCGTCCACATGCACAAGTGCCCCCTGAACCTCTGAGAAAGAGTGATCAAGGCATTCAAGTAAAAGGCGAGTATCATTCTGCTGCACTTGAACAAACCGCATATTATCCCCAAACTCAATGTTATGGTGGGCCAGCACATGAAGTAGCTGGTGGGTTGAAGGCTGCACATACACAACCAAGCATTCCTTAGTTCCATAGGTGCTGATTCAACTAGACATCCCTGTGGTAATTGCGTCAAGGTAGGACATATACAATCTATAATGAGTTTTATTGGTCCCATTAGTTATATAATAAACTCAGAGCATGCTCACCCGCCTCATCTTCATAAAGTTGGTACCCCCTCAGAAGCCATTTTATTATATCCCGCAGTTGCTGGGGGGTCGTGTTCATAGACTGGCCCTGTTGATCTGCTGCCAACGCGGTACAGGCACCTAACTGCAATTTGATCATAGTATTTCATCCCCTGGCTCAGTCACCGTGAAAAGTGTTGGTTCTTCATTGTATGCTTCCCTGGCTTCCTCAGCTTATCAAACGTGAAATCAGATCAAGTTTTGGCATAATGAGTGTGAGCTCGCTATGGTACCCTAGTGCTGATATGCTACACTTGACTGGCCCCCTGTAGTTAGCACCTCTGTTAATTTTCAGCGATACAGGTAAAATTTGCTGAGATGGCTATTCACAGTTCAATAGCCACTGAGCAATGGAACGGCCAATATGCAGATCATTAATCCTTAATAAAAAGAATAAAAAAGGATATGAAGAAATTTCTTGATCAAAACTTTTATTGTAATAATAAAATGCAGAACTTATCTGTGGACTATCAAGAAAACCTTCCCCCCTCTCATTCTTCCGCTCAACTCTTATCTTGGTATTCTAGGTTGATTCACTCTCTGCTTAGTAATCTCCTATTCGTTCCATTTTAAGAGTTATTTTCTATATCAAAATTTTGGTAGAGTTCCTTCAATTTGCTGAAATATTGAGGCTACAATTGATTCACTTCACGTCAATATTTTCCGCTCAATCTCAAGGCTTGCCTTGACTCTAATTTACAATCCATTGAAATGTATATCTTATCATCAAGTCATATCATTTGCTCAACATTTAAATAAAGTGAACCCTGTCAATCTCCTTGAGATTTTTAGTAAACCTTTCCTTACCTCCTAATGTTTTTTGACAAGGATGGGCTTATTGGTAAGATTTCTTAATAGAATATTGAAGGGTAGTTGATAAATGGGGTTAGTGTACCTGGCAACACCCAAGGTTCCAATGAACTTGGACCATCGAAACTAGATATGTGCATCAGGCAGGTTCAGGGATGTGGAACGTATTGTTTGTGGCAATCACCCTCTGTTAACTGCCTTTATTACCGTTTCCTATGAAGCATAAAAGAATTGCCCTGTCATGTGTGCATGACATAATAATGGGGACCAACCCCAAAGACAAGGCTGGGTGCCAGGAGGCCCAGAGGGTGAAGCTGCAGGCCCTTCCTGACCTGAGGCACACCCTAGACCAATGCTGGGTTCGGGCAAAATATGCCCAGGTTGGGACTAGTGGTGTGCCAAACGCCCAGCCCCTGACGTTGAGCCAGGTGTTAAAACAAACGATTTACTGAATGAATGTGGATGGTTCAATTCAGTTTGTCAAGGAGCTGGGTTTTGAAAGCCGTTCTATTTTTGAAATAACGCGCTCAGGTCAAATCCAACTTCAATTGATCACTTGAGTGAAGTCAGTTTTGGCCTATTAACTAACTCAGATGGCAGTATTGCCCTATTGGTGAGTCGGTGCTTGGGCCCACTGAGGCATAACCCCTATTTCCCCACTCAAGCTTAAATACACTTTACCTGACCAACATCCCTTGTTGGTCAACTTCCCAAATAAATCTTATCCCCATTATACCATTTTACTTATGCTTTTTTAATGATCCTGTGTGCAGAACCTCTTCAAGGAGGCCTTAAGCTCCGTTAACCTTGCCATTCTAAACACAATCCAATTCTCACCTCGCACATGGTTGGTTCACCTAGGTACCCTCCAACTTGGGTCGTTTACCCCTTCTCTCCATGTGCACCGCAATGCTTTTGGCTGGTCAATCCTAGCATTTCTTTGCTTATATTATTATTGCTCCAGCACCCTCTGCTGGGCAATAATTAGATTTATTCCAATGGCTAGTTCCTTGGCGTTGGGCTTGTGCTCTGAGCACCGCCACACTGGGAACTGGAGAGTAATAGACAATCTCATAACATGCCCTCTGATGCATCCACAAAATTAGGAAAAAAAATTGCGTTGCATCCAGATGTTGTGTAGAATAAAGGTAAGGCAGAGGAAGGGTACCAAACTAAGCAGAAGTATTATTTTTATTGGGTTCTTCATTATTAAAGATTAGAGGGAGTTCATAACTGAGTAGGGAGAGGTAACCCTGTTTCATACTGATTATACCGTTGTACTCAATAACAACTTGAGTGCTAATAAGCATGATGTAAGCATTAATTTCCAAGGTTATAACAGGGGCGGATGGGATGAGCTTTTCAATCCGAATAAGAAAGGAGGAGTAGGCTCCAATTGTTCTGATGTTGTTGGGACCCGCTATTCTAAACTCCTTTGTATAGGTCAGGTCAAGAGCCAGCTTAATCTTCTTTATCATCTTGGAAGAGATAACGTTAAATGGGGATACAGTGTCCAAAATAGTCCTAACTTAGACCTTCTGAATAATAACCTCTACCTTAGGTCAGCATTAGCAGGAAAATCGGAAGTGTGGTGCAGTTTTGTGTTTGTCATTTTTAGAAAGGAGATTATGGTATACAGGGCCCCTGTAGTGAGCACTAATTGTTGGAATCCTGGCTATCTGAGAGCCCATAGCCAAGGTATTTGGCGGGATATCTGGAGTAGTCTTATTACTATGAGTGAGAAGATCTTACCAAGAATCAGATAGGCTTTATTTTAATAAAATCGGAGCTATTCTTCCCCAAAATATTCTTACTTCCAAGCCAAACAACTGTTTGTCTGACACTAGTTTCTCCTCAGAAATGTAGGGGAAAAATCCACTTACCTTGAGTCCTGCCAAGATATGCCCCTTCCGCTAGCATTCCCACTGGTACACTTTATGTATACTAAGTAGCACTCTAAATAGTTATAATAGCGGGTTAACTCTCAAAATTGGGCTAAGGGAACAAATCATTAGGGCTTGGGATAATTCCATTTTAGTTTCAATCAACCGATTGCAATTAAGGTTCTGGCGGATGGCCATCATAAAAATAGGATTCCTCATACCAAATATTTTACGTCAGCATGGTGAATAATATAGAAGTTGGGGACTTAAATAAATCTTAGTGTGTATGAAAACTGATGCCAATAGCCAATGCAATTTTAGATCGAGGTAGTAGAATTTGCACTAGTGGGATTATGTGATTCAATATGGCATAAATATAATCTAAAGCACCCAGGCAAAAGCACCAAAAATAATTAATATAACTTTGACCACACCCTATGAAGTCAAGTGCTGCACGCTCAAGACTTCTTATTCCATCAAATCTTATTATTGATTATTAGTTAAAAATATAATTTTTAAACTGATATTTTATTAAAATGATAGTTGTCCAAACCACTTGCAACACCCAGTTTCGCCATGAGCTGATCCTACACACATTCTGGTTCTTCTTCATCATTATTGTTATTATAGTTGATCCCCCTTCTACCCACTAGACAACAGAAAGCGGGAGTACCACCAGATACACTCAATTTCAGCAACAAAATAAAAGATGATAACATTTTAATATTTATGTTATTTTTTCTTGTTTCTTCTCAAGGATTTTCTCATTATAAATAAGTATATTTTCCAATATATTTTTCTCTTTTATATTTTACTCTGTGTTTTATATCTTCTACTATTTTTAGATGTTTATCTCCTAGATCTAGTATTTTAATTATTTGGTATGAACCCAGCTCAATATACAACCATCATCAATTTTTCAGCTATAGGCAACTGTCACCATCTTAGCAATAATCTCAAAAAGACTAACATATAAGGATTTTAACTTGTTTCTTCTTTCAAAGTAACCACATATTATAATGAATGGAACCACCCAGATCTTATTTTCCAGATGCCTTATGTTTGGCACTGTAAATCAACATCATAATAGTCCCAAAGCCAAGTTGGACCACTGAGGTAAGCTGTTTGAACTGATTACTACAACCTGTCTTAACCTCAAAAACTTTAGAAATTTAAATGCAGAAAAGAATGACTGGTAAGCGAGGATGCAACCCCTGAAGTAACCTTTGTAATTTATTTAGTTTAAAAAAAGGGCAAACGAGGTGATTTCCATCATTTTGCTGGTACTGCAAGCGCAACAAGAAATAGACAGAGCAACCATGTAAGGCCAATGCCCTAAAAGCTAAAGGTTTTGTTAACGTGACAAAACCTTGTCATGATGCAAATCCAGGTAAAGACTGTGGCTGATACAGCCATGGGAGTTTCAAAATTTTAAAACTTAGAGTTTGGAATGGCGCAGATTGACCTTTTTAAGGTCGCCCTTATGGGGAGCCCATACATGCCATAATTTAGTTTCTTTTGATTCTAAAGAGTGGCTCAGGTTGGGAACAGCCTTAATGCTCCGTCTCAGTTAGAAATCCCCATAAACTTTGACTAGAGATTCAGAATAAGGATTCTGAATTACTTGATGCAATTGGTTCATACCATATCATCACACCTGGAAGAATGGATCAAGTGTATCTTCATATACAAATAGATTGGGTTATCCAAATTAACTCTATAACATTTCAGGGGGGAACAGTATTGATTGCATTACTAGATTGTTCTGTATTTAGACTGCTGACCCTATTCCCAACCCTGGCCCGTTTTCTTATCTTTAGCCTGAATGATAGTTACTTGCTCTTTAGGCCTCTTGTTCCAACATTGAGCGACTACATGCCCAAGTTTTTCATATTGGTGTAGCAGTTTTAAGTTTCACCCGCCCATTTCAGTGTTTTGAGCTTATTACCCGTTATGAATTTTTTTAGCTACCTATTAGGCTCAGTGAACTTCATTGTATTCTGATTTGCTGGAGGAAACATCTTTAAAGCTTTGTTAAGTTACTTTAGATATTTCTCCTAGCATCTTAATATACTCCACCATCTGCGATATGAAATTTTGGTTTGCATGCGCCAAAACCATAGTATGGTGCAAATATCTATAGGCCAAAACATTATTTGCATTGCTATCCGTACATCTAGATCTAATAGAGCTTTTGCACCAGCCAGGCTTTTTACTTCCTGGCAAAACATTCAGCAAAAGTGATCAATATTTTGTTCTTCTTGACTTGGATTCCCATAGACTCATGTTTACAGCTAGCCATCCACGCATGACTAACAAACTCAGTAATGATTGCTTCTTTAGAATTGCTGTATGTCCAATTGCCCCATTGATATGGGGAACACCAAATTTGTGAATTGGCGACTTTGCACCTCATCTCAATTACTGCTTTTTGTCAGTTGACAATCTGAACAATGCCTCTTTTAATAAGCGGAAAAATTCAGTGTATTATCAGTGAAACATAGGTAACTTGGTATATTCCAAAATATCTTATGTTGCTACTGTGACAGAAAATTCCTGTTTGGCAACCTGACTAACAATAGGAGTTTCTCAGGGGTCATCTCCAGATTTGCAGTGAAAACTCCAGGCATATTTCTCAGGTATTGTAATTTTCAAACTGAACATTCATGTATCTCATTGTCAGCTTCTTTCACCTCCATCTGGGCACAATCACATCTGTGATTTTCAAGTTCTTATAAGTGCTTTATGATATGTGCTATGCCTTCATGAATCCAACAAAAGCACTCTCTATCCACTTCCCACTTGGTTTTCTGGAACAGTAACTCATTGTTTCTTTAATATACTTCCATTTCAAGGAGAAGGCTCTTCCATAAAGATTACTGTTAACCTTTGTGACTTGTTCTATTTCCTATTTGGTTTTCTTCACTCTAAGCATAACAGTTCTCTTGACTGACGCCAAAGTTAAAAAATGGGCTCATTGCTGTAAACTAGTGGAGAGGCTAAAAAACGAAAAGATGGGGAGAATATAGACTACCATATTGAGTTAGAAAGTGTCAATATTTATAGGGCGTGTGGGGATATGATGCCTTAAGGACCTTTTTTCAGCCCCATATGACTGGATCTTTCACTGCCTTCTGGATCGACCGCCTGGCCAGACCCTCATTGTTCTACGTTGTTCTCGTGACCACAGTAGTGAGGGACGCGCCTCTCAAGATTTAGGAAGTGGGGGTGAATTTTCTGAAGGTGTTTTCATTGATTCTTGTGCACGTGATGCCTCCAGATCAAATCAATTATCAGTGCCTTCAGGGTAAGGTTCCATTCATGCTGGTTTGAGAGTCAATCTAATTAGGCTCAATTCAGGAGTAAAGGATAACTCGCTCACCATCTCATATCCTGACAACGACCCCTCAAGATCCTGTCAGAGGGGAGTATAGGGATGAAAAAATTAACCATCTACTCAATACACACTGTTCCCTGATTGATGTTGGCAATGGAGACTCTTAATTTTTCTTATGAATGACCTTATAAAGTCCACACCAAAGATCATCTATCTTTTTCTGTCAATTCCCAGGTTGATGGTGATATTAGAGGATGAGGTCACCTAGTTGAAAAAATTGTTAAGGATTGTTGGCCGAAATTAAATCAACATGTCTCCCTTTCTGTGATGGTGACAATGCCTTACTTGGATAGGGCATGAAGACGGATAATCTCATTGGCTAAGGCCCTCATAGTTAAATCAGAGTTCTCAGGTGTGGAGGTATCAAGAAATGGCTGAACGCTACTTAGTAACTGAGGGGAACGCCCATATAGAGCTTTGAAGTGGGATATCTTAATGATTTGATGGTAGCTTATTTAGTAAACAAGCAAGGCACTGGGTAATAATGGTTCCAGCGAGTAGGTTCAGAGGCGGCCATCTTCCCCAGTATAGAGATGAGGGTTTTATTAGCACGTTCCACTGCCCATTGGTTGGAGGGCTTTAGGGGATGGTGAAACTTTGCTTAGTTCCAAAAATGTGAAGTTAGTTCTTATACTGCTGCAATGTGAAATTTGACCTTTGTAAGAAAGTAAAGTTTGTTGGAATTCATGCTAAGTTTAAAAAAATTAAAATAAGAAATAGAGCCATAGCTTTCACAGTGGCAGAAGGGACAGAAATTGCTTCAACCCATTTAGTCAAATGGTCCACAGCTTAGAGGAAATTTCATGGTCATACAGCCCGGTGGGAATAGGGCCTACTACATCAATGCTAATTAAATTGAAAGGAATCAATGGGGAAATGACTGAGTGCTGATATAGAGACTGGCTCAATCTTGGGACTGGAAAATCATACAAGCTTCCAGGACTCTTGGATGGTTTTATCATTTGGTTTCAGTAACATCATGTCTTTAGCCGCTCATGAGTAATCTTTACTACCCCATGTCATGCAATCGCATGCCCTCTAAGATAAAGTTAGTTCATGATAAATAGCGGATGTAGGGGAGCCATTTGGTTATTGACCCTTTTATAAAACAATCCTTCCTTGATCTGAATGTCTCGGGCCATCTTCTGTAGTTCAGCTTGGATCTTGGGAGCCTTCAACTCCCAGCGTTCTGGTCAGCTGATTATATTGTACAGTAACTCTTCCTTGGGAGTCAAAACAGCAGATACCAGCATCATAGAGATACCATCAGCATTCTGGTTAATCGCTCCCACGCAAAAAATATAGTGAAATTGTAGCTCTGTAGCCTTAGGCCCATATGACTAATTGGCCTTCTGGGTCCTTCATTTGCTGCAGCCATCAGAGCGAGTAATGATCAGTGATGATGGCAAATTGGTTCCATAGAGATAAGGTTAAAAGTGCTTAATTGCTAACAAGACAGCCAGGAATACTTGTTTGGTAACACTATAATTCCATTCATTCTTGCTCATAGTCTTGCTGAAGTAAGTTACTGGGTGATTGACCTGATTTTCATTGTGCTGGGCTAGGATGGCCCAGCGATGACATCTCTTGCATCTGTGAATAGCAAAAAAGGTTGAGCAAAACGTGGATAAACTAAAATGTGTTTAGTGCAAAGAGCGTCCTTGACGCTTTAAAAGTCTGTTTTTGTTCTGACTACCTTTTAAGAGGCATGTTCTTCTGCAGAAGATAAAACAGGGGCTCAGCAAGGCCAGCAAACCGAGGGATGAGCTGCTGATAATAGCTTATCATTCTAAGGTAAACCTGAATATTTCTCAGGCTCTGTGGATGCAGCATCTTTTTAATGGCGTTGACTTTGTCCATAGTGGCTGGATACCATCTTTAGAGACCATATTGCTGAGGAACTCCATTTTGGAATGGAATAAAAAGAACTTTGAGATTTGAGTTTTATTGAAGCCTTCCTAAGATGATTGAAGGCTTCCCAAAGGTGCTCCACATGACCATTAAAAGTTCATGAGAAGACAGTGATATCTAAAGTATACAAGGACACAGGATAACTTCAAGTCCCAAGGATTCCATCCATAAAAAAAAGAAAAGTGGCCAGCGCATTGAAAATGTCCTGGGCATCCTCATGTGTTTGAATAGCCCTTTGTTGTCTATGAGTACACATCTGTGTCAGTCTTTGAGGAAAGCTCTACTTGCCAATATCCGCTAGTTAGATCCATTACAGAAGAGTATCATGACCTGGAAAGCAAGTGGAGAGAGTCATCGATTCAGGTCAAAGAATAACTATCTTTCTTGATGATGGAGTTGAGCCAGTGGTAGTTCATGACCACCCAATGATTGTTATCCTTATTTCAAACCATTAGGAGGGGGAGGCTAAAGGGCTGCGTGAAGGCACCAATAGGCCAGCTTCAAGTAGTTGATTGAGCTCTACCGCCACCTAAGCTTCTTCAAACTTACTTTTTTTGGTAATTCTGGTACTGAAAAGGTGGAGCGTTCCCAGTATCCGCATGATGTAATACCCTACTCATTTTTCTAAAATTGTAGGTAGATGCTTAAAAGAGGTCTGAGTACTCCTCTTATAACTCTCTAACTTGGCTCTGTTGTTTCCCAGTAAGCTCACTCCAAATACAAATGTTAAGTAGGGCCACTGATGAGGGCATCCCTAAACCAAAATTCCTCAGACATTCTGAAAATTCGGACATCATCAACAGCCTCTACTGGCAGGAGGCGAACATAAGCAGATGGAGTATTAGGGTCAAAGCCCTAGGATTATCAGTAAGGTTAGACAAGACCAATATGGATCCAACATAAGTGAAATCTAATATTCCCGTACATGTCAGATTTTTTTGTCAGACAAGGTATATAGACCCCAGATCTCCAGAAGGTATCAGAGGTGATGTTGACGTGGACCTGGGTGTCAACAATAACTTGGGACTTTGTGATATAGTGTTCAGTTTAGTTAATTAGATTAACATGCCTTTGTGGCCATCAACCTCAGGTGGTGGCAACTGTACTCAAGAGCCCCTCACATTATACTCAAGTTGATTGATTTGGATCTCACCCTCTAATAGGCAAGGCAGTTTCTTGGCCTCTGCTTTGGTGTCTCGCGAGGTCTTAAAACAATAAGGACCTGATTTCCCAGCATAGATAGAAAATTTTCATCATAGTGAACTACTGCAGAGTATTCTCGGAGAAATTGAGTTCTGATGTGAAGTTCATAACTTGGGTTATCTAATGCAATGGCCTGGGTATTCATGGAAAGCTTCCCAAAATAAATAGGTAGGCAAGAATAGGCCCCTATGGACCATGTACAGAGTGGTCCAGCCATGGCGTATTCCATGTAATGCGGCAAATCATGAGAAATCTTGATACAATTTAATTTTTGAAAAAGTAACATTCATGTGGGAACCACTGACAACAATAACAAGAACCAGAATTTTATGACTTTGAACAGCGACACAGATAACCAGACTCCCAAACTGTGAAGGTAGAATGAGAAACATGGGAGATTCATCTGAAGAAGAGTAGGCAGTTTCAGGCTCTTTATCAATGAGTACTGAAACTTCTTCTTCAGGTGTGTAGCTATGGATTTGTTAGAGGTCATAGATGGTTCTTAAGGCGTGGTAGGGATTTCAGCATGAAGCGCCTTGTCCCTCATGCTGACGGCCCTTTTTCCGCCTCCTTGGCAAGTTGTTTCCAGTATGTCTTGGTGCTGTGAATGAATCCATTGCAGTAAGTGCATTGGGGTCAAGGATTCTTCTGTTTTTCAACATGGACATAATGAAAATTAGAGGAGACAGAGGTGTCGGCCTTAGGTGTAGTTTTGATGCATGGATCTTAAATGCTTCCTTGATTTCCCAAATGTAAGTAAAACTGTTTTTCTGACCGATCATGTGCATTTGATCCTCAGGATAAGACCCCAACGCAGAGATGACAGCAATTATGGCGTCATCTAAGATAATGTGATTTGTGGCTACTAAGGGCTGCACTTTGGCGTAGAAATTGCTGGCGAACTCCTCAGAGCTCTCTCCTATATTCATGCTAACACCCATACATGCTTGTTTTGATTGGCAAGGTCTCAGTTACTGTCAAATTCTTGGACTAAGGCAGTGCAGACCTGTTCTCATGTGTGGCATTCTTTTAAATGGGAAGTCACAATCTTCCATATGATTCTGTTTATGCAGGAGTGGATATGCTTCACTATTTGACATTCAGTAGCCTCACAGGGGAACTCTCATATGCATACAAGAAAGAGGCAATACTTTTCCTGGATGAGGGTGAACTTCTCCAAAGACTAGGTTTAATATTAGTTACAAGTGGTGTGGAAAGGGTACTAACATCTGGTATTAGTGTAGGCTCAGAAATTTTGGTCTCCATATAGTTTTGGGAGCCTGCTGATCCAATCTTTGTCTTAGGCCCTCAAGGTCCTCTTGGATATTGTACCAGTTTCAGTTGAGGGAGGAGCTGGAGGCCTTGTGAGCAACCTGTATAAAATGCTTGGATGTCAGCATACTGAAGAAGAAACTGAATTTCTAAGTTGTTCAAGAAGGTGTCAAACCCTCATCAGGTTTGCTTAAGCTGGGAAATGCGATTATCAGCAAGCTTGGTGAAGGTGCTAAGATTATCCATTTCATCTAAAAGGTCTCTTTAAGATCCTAGGGTAAAGGGGGGCTCCGTACACTCAGAGATTGCATCCTTGAACCAATTACAGATTTGATCCCATAATGCGGCTAAGGTCGTTAAAACTTCCTTTAGCAAAGTGTCTTTGGGGTCTCTAGGAGTAGGCACTATGGGGCCAGAGGGCCCATGAGGCCCACGGGGACCTTCAGGATCTTTGTGCCTCTCAGAACCTTCAGGTCCTTCACTCCTGGAGGCGAAGTCACAAGAGGCCATATCCTGATAGTGCTGCTGAAGAGTCTGTACCAGGTCTTCAACTTGGTGGAGGCGATGATTCCAAGTAGCCTCCAGGAGCTGTCATTCTGACAAAGCTGGTCCTTGAAATAGCCTGAAATTCCGCTATCCAACACCAAAAGCTGGTTTTGGGCCTCAATGATTAATCGTCAGTTATTGACAATGGCTTTTTCAATTGTCAGGATAAAGGAGGAGGCTGCATTATAGAAATTGACAACATGGGAGTGTAAATTTTTGTATAAGTTCTAGTTGTCAGAGAGACTTCATGATGGTGCAAAAAAATTAATGTAGGAGGTAATTAATGGCCATATGGACGAAGTTTCAATTTTAGCACTTAGTTCCCAAGGTTAGTTCTCCCACTGGTATATTAGCCAAGGTATATATATTCTGCATAGTAGATGACACCAAAGAAACGCATGAGCAACTTGAGCAGCCTTCCACAGAATAGACTCTATGTAGCAACTTTTGATAATTTTATTAATGTTCTCATATTGAAGTTTGTACTGATCACTGTTAACAAAAGGTATAGTGAGCTGGAACGTTGCCCAAAGCTCTAGCTTTCAGGCTGCATGGGCAGTACTTATATCATGAGGTACTAATCTATTGAGTGACGCTTCTCAACTGATCAGCAGGCTAACTTTCTTTGTTGCTTTTATTCTCCATCGTTTGTGATAAACATTTTCATTTGGACAGCTTGACACTGTAGTGAGCACACTTTTCTTGCGTAACATTTCACTTGACTGATGCCAAAGTCCAAAGATGGGCTTGAAGCTGTAAACTAGCAGAGAGATCAAAAAATGAAAAGATGGGGAGAATATATACTACTTTATTTATTCAGAAAGTTTCATTATTTATAGGGCGTTTAGGGACATGGAGCCTCAAGGACCTTCGTGGCCCATACAATCAAGTCCTTTCATTGCTTTCTGGATTGACTGCCTTGTTGGAACCCTCGTTGTTCTGCATCACCCTTGTGACTGAAGCAGTGGGGCTGCGCCTCTCAAGTTTTGGGAAGCAGGGATGGGATTCCTGAATCTGTGTCAAGAAATTGGTATGACTAGATGATAAGCCATTTATTTTTTGTATTGTATTTTATTAGTTGAGGTGAGCTTCATGATTTGAGTTGTGGATTATTGTTGGGGATTCAACTACAATGACCAGAATTACTCAAGATTGAGATTCGATATCTCAGTCTAATGAGATTGCAAAATCCACGTCAGAGATATCCAATTCTAGGATAGACCAACGATCAATCCTTCAGAGTTATCAACCTTCTCTGAAGGATGATGCTGAGCTATATGATGAGGCAAAATATCATACAAGAAGGTCAGTATCATCAAATAAAAATTTTATCAGATCTGGCCATCACAACTATGGTATTGATAATTAGTAATATTGGTCATCTAATAGAAAAGATCTTACCTCAGGTGCATCCCGAAATTCCTCACAAATAACTACTAAATCTACCCCTATAAACATCACTTAAAACTAACAATAAAGTACCTCTATTTTTGTCTTGCGTATTTTTTGGTCTATTCATACAGGATTCTGTATTTTTGATTGGAATCAATTATAGCAACAGAACTAATAACTTCATTGCAATTGTGTCAATCTTTGCTAGAGCCATGAGACTATTAATTTTGTAGCCTTCATAGCACCTGCTTATCAAAATTTCTAACAAAATTCCAATACTGGTGCTCTCTGCCAGGTCTGCTTCTGAGGCTACTTGGTGAAAACATACTTTCACAATGGTGAATATGTCTAGCGAAGAAAGCCCCTCTTCTGATAATCAATGAGTATCACCCAATGGGTACACTCCAACAGGCAAAAAATGCCTTCGCTAATACAAATAGTCTACAATTTTGAGCTTCTATGGACTTTGCCATTGAGGGCCCTGACCAAAATAATTATCAGATTCAAGCTGCAAATGTAGAAGAAATGGTAAAAGGTTTGATAAGGGGGGCTATCCAGCCTGGTGCCCATCCTAATTGAGACCGAGCATCTAAAATTGCTAATAATATGATGAGCTTATACAACTGAGCAGTGTTACAACCTACCGAAGTTGGGTTGGCTAGAACTTAGCAGTACCTCCAGCATTATGTACATCCCGCTATTCATCATGTACTTAAGATTTTGGGGTTGCGTCATCTTGAGATCCAACGCCAGTTGACCCTGGCTCAACAATTTCACTCTCAGCTATCCTCATTTTATGAGACAGCTTCTAACTTTGGACGGGATAATTGGGAAGCCATACTCAATAATAGAAGAGAAATCAACAATCTAAATAACCAGTTAGTGAGAACTGATAATGGAGTTGTGGATACATCAGCCAAGAAGTATCTCAGCAGGTTAGCTATGTTGCTAACCCTATTCACCACCGTATCACCATTATTGAGGATGATATTATGAGACAACTGGGGCAATTGCAGGTCCAAATGAGGAGCGCTTTGTTCAGCTTGACGGGCTAGTCCAACATCTTGTCTAAATTGTGTATACTATCAGAGAAGGTGGACCCAGCCCTGTTGGTCCTCCTGGACCGCCAGGACCACCTAGTTCCCCTTTGGTAACCCTGGGACCTCCTAGTGAACGTGGTCCTCCTGGCCCTGTAGGTCAACAAGGCCCACCATGGCCAGCAGGTTGAGATGGCTTGCAAGGACCCCCAGGACCTCCTGGTCCCCCGGCTCCTTGCTTTCAATGCACAATTCATGACCTTCAATTCTACTACTATTGAGAGTACAAGCATTAGAAACCCAAATCTGAGCCATAGCACAAGGATGTTTATCATTGGAAGGCCTTCTGCCTGACCCAGATTACTCTTTAACCAAATTATTGTATGGTGTGGATAATGCTCATTATCTATGCGATGCTAACCAAACAATGCAAGAAACCCAGTTTGCAAGGTTAAAAGCTTCCATTGAACAGTTATATGCTAGATGCGGATTACTCCAGAACAACAGCATGAAGCTGAGGCTCTGATTGAAGAGTATGCGGATATATTTGCTAAAGGTCCTGGCTATTTTGGGCTAATGAAAGATGTGCAGCATCAGGTGAAAACCGGGGATAATCCACCTATCTGAGCTCAACCATATCACAAATCTAAAGTTGAGGAGGCTCAGGTCTCAGTGGAATTGAAACAACTCCTCAATGCGGGGCTGTTAATGCCTTCTAAGAGTCCATGGGCTTCTCCTTTACTACTCATTTGGAATAAGGATGGTGGTCATAGAGTGGTTATGGACTATCATTGGCACAATGCTGTTACCCAAAGGATTCTTATCCTCTACCTCACATTGATGATTCATTGAGACTATTGTCTGGGTCACAATACTTTCAGCTATGGACCTTGCAAGTGGTTATTGGCATTCGACCTGGCTCCAGAAGACCGTCAAAAATGTGCTTTAATCTCTAGTGAGGGGTTATTTGAGCCCACATATATGCCGCAGGGGCTTTGTAATGCTCCTGCTACATTTCAACGAGCCATGGATGGCTTGTTTGGGGATTTGAAACTTTCTTGTGTTTTGGTCTCTTAGATGATGTTACTGTAGTTTCTCGCACTTTTAATGAGCATTTGGCTCATTTAAAGGAAGTATTTAATTGGATGTGTCATGTTTGGCTTAAACTAAAACCATCCAAGTGTGCTTTTTTAAACTTAGATGGAATTCTTAGGTCATAAAGTTAATCGCAAGGGTATTTTACCCTTATCTAATAAGATACAGGCTATTTTAAACATGCTTGTTCCTAAAAGCTTGCGCATAACCAAGTGTTTTAGAGATGGTTGGTTATTGCCAACAATTCATCCCCCATCTTGCGGAGATTGCGGAGCCTTTAGTTTACCTTTTGCATAAGGATATTGTAATTTTACTTATTTGGGTTATTATTGGCAACAACCTTAGTAAACTTAGTTATTGCACAGGCTCAATTTCATCATGCACTTTGTCGCATTGTATATTAGATTATTGTTTGATAATAGTATGACAACTATTATCCATAGTTGAGTATGAATTATTATTACTTTGGCCAACGCTCGGCCAGTATTCCCAATTAAATACTTGTGATGTTGTATTTGTAGGTATTCATTCCCTTGTTCTGTCCAACCCAATCTTCACTAAGATACCCTGGTGACAGTCTCTTTGGTTCAACACACAGTTGGCAGCTATCCCCAATTGTAACTCCTTCTTCTCTAGATCCCCACTCAGATCTTTACTCTTTTCTCTAAGAGCCTTCCAATTATCACACACAGCTTTAATACCCTTGAGACAGAACAGCATAATGGAAGCTGATGATAGTTTACTCTTTAAACTATATCCTGAATAAATAACTTAGAACTATATAACTCTGTACTCATAATTAATCCTTTTTTATTATAGTGAACCCTAGGGAATTTATAGTGGGGATTCAGTTATCTAACCCTCAGTTGACACCTCTTCAATGAAACGGCAGCCGTTGCCATTAAATCACCCATCTTCGTCTTGGCAGCAATGGTCTTCCCCATCCTGGCTAGGATTCCATCATTGGACATCCTTGAGACCTAAAACAGAAAGAGTCAGAAAGTGTCCCTAACATTTTCCTCTTGATACAAGAAAACCAACCATATTTGGTTAATGACTTGCTTAGGTAATGGGACTTATTACCCATTAAGGCAGGTCATGCACCAACCAATCAATTCACTAGTTGCAGGTGGCATCACTTGCCTCGCAACTTGCTATTCATTCCCAATCAGTTGGTGATGAAACCTGACTGATCCCAATCGGTACACCTGATAGTTAATCACTATTAAATGCCCCTATTTGATTGGCAACTCCACCCAATAAGAGCTTAAGTATTTGTCTGGATCAATCCCTGATGGATACAACCAGGCAAATATCCCAAAATCCCCCAAATGTATTTACTCTGAAACTTGGGCCAACCAATTTCCAATTCACTTTGCCTTAGGGAATTTTCCCCTAGAGATTCCAGGTAATTTAGCAGGCTGGGAATATGGGCAAAAATCCCAACACAAGTGTTCAACCATTTAATTCAAATGAATCTCACAAGACTTCATCTTGGAAAAAAACAGTATTTCATCCATATAGGTTACATTACACACACTCAACTGATCTCCTGATGCTGCATCAATATGACATTAAAATATTTCAGGCGCATCTTTAAGGCCAAGTGTCATGACCTGAATCAGAAAACCTCCTTCCTAGCACATAACACGGTGGGCTATTTCTGCTACTTTTTAATGTTGATTTAGTTTAAGGCGTTTAAGCAATCCACTTGCTAGAGTCATTAGCTTTCTCAAAATTCTGTCAATTTGTGCCTTAAGAGGGATTGGATTCAGATTAGTAGAGTGACTTTACTTAGGTTGTCATAATTTGCACTAGGGTGTAAGGTGCCTTTTTCTTTTTCCACAAATAGACAGGTGAACATACAGAAGAGATCTGCTGGAATATAAAACCTTTTTGATTATTGTTCCATGACACAAACACCCAGTTATGACTCTTCTCTCAGCGTTAAGGTATAGATAGTAGAGGAAATAAAAATCATGTCTACAGTAACCTTGAATTTGCAATTGAACTCATATGATCTGGTAGATCATTTGTTGTAGATGCATAAAAATATGACTCTATTTTATTTAAAAAGGGAGAAAAAAGCATCTAAAGTGGGCTTGAGCGGAGGTGTGAGTATGAGTTTCTGAACATTTGACCCATTGGGGCAAGTCTTTTAAGTGATTTTAGTAAACATGGGATCATTATCTTATCACCACTTTTAAAGTGAGGTTCATAGTATTGACCTTCAAACTGATTTTAATTTTAAATCTACACCACTACTATGCTCTAAAGACAAGAGGGTACTTCAGCTTTTTTACTGGTATGAAGTGGTTGCCTAGTTCTTACTTACCACCTTTGAACTTGACTAAACTTTGAAATTCAGTGATGGAAAAATTTATGAAGCTTTACCCTTAGCCATACCACCAAGAAAGTAATGTAAATCAAATTAACCAGCTAGGTCCTTATAAAAAAATCCCAGAGGTACCTGTGTCCCCAGAATTTAAATTCTTATTTCCCAAGGAGAATAGAGAGTAGTAAAATGAACAAAATAATCATAAGAATATTTATTAAATCAGAAAGTGCCAAAACCTCACTAGTTAGATCCACTTCAGGCACAATGAGATTTTCTGGATATCCTATTGAATTAAAAAGAGTTGGATACTTTGTCACTCTAACTACTGAGAGAACTTAGTAAAACTTAACATTAATTTAGCATAAGCATTACTTTATAATAGAAATTATTCACTTTTAGCTGCCTGGGTGTGGCAAATCATTGATTTGTTGGATGATGGTTTTCAGGGGTAAATTTATATATAAAGGAATTCAGGGCTATAGTAATAAGAACTGATTAAGAGTTCATCATATAAATCAAATATACTTTCACATTTGTTCTCTTGAGTTCTAAAGCTGTAAACCTTCAATCTGATTGTGTGCTGAATGGCGTTTGACATATTTAAAACAAAAATCATCTTCCAATGATAATTTTTTTGTTTTTCAGGAGGTAACTCCAGCTCAGATTCTTTATCAGATTTTGGGTTATATTTAAGCATGGAAATAGACTCTTATCAGCTCTTTGATTCCACCAAAGTTGAAGAAATCTCATTAAAAATATCATCACTTTCAAAATCAAAGTGCTAAATTCAAGGTTGCTAATTAAAGGGTTCTTTATTGGTGAGACATACCCATCAAAAACTAATATTTCCAATGCTGGTTAAAGTGGGGATATTACCAAGGAGGTCAGCAATCAAATGATTAAATTTGGCAAGTGGAGCCATCCATACCCAGCGTTCTTTTCATTTATATCAAAAGCTGAACAGAGAAATAATGCTTTATAAACATCAGATAAAGGTAGTTTCTAATCATGACTATAAAAGAAAAGTAGTCAAGATTTTAGTGTGGATCCCTTCTGATAGAGTTAAAGAAACTTAAGTTATTGTCTGGAAGGAATGAAGGTCAGGTTGATTTGCTAACTATGGGTGTTCCAAACCTTTATAAATTCAAACTTTAACTAGGATCTTAAGACTAAAAAACCCAGTCAGCTTCACTTGGTGAAAGTCAACGCAATAAGTTGGTGCCACAAGGAAATGGATGAGGACTAATTATGGAGTTAGGATAAGAGACTTTAAAGAAAAGCTAAGGCCTTATTAATGAAAGATTTTTCTAAGGGGTTAGTTTTGGTATGGTTAAATTAGGTTGCATAGGGTCCAAAACAACCAATTATATGCAAGAAGGATAGGGACCCTCCAGCTGGCTGTTTTTAGAAAACCGCAAAGATATAAGCCAATTAAACAAGGAAAAAGTGGGCAGAGATGATCATAGTAACTGTGACAAATGCCAACACCCCCAGTTCATGCATAATGAGAGTCCTATTAAAATTTCCATGCAAGTACAGTAAAAAGGTTAGTCAACTAATGTAAGGAGAGTGTTTGTAACTTATTTATTCCTGGAGAGATAATGTGGGATCTGAGCCTATATTACTAGGTATTTTACTATTAGCAAGATATAATAAGGCACCGTGGAAAGTGCCCACGCCTGGATAGCATAAATGCAAGACAAGTAAGGTCAAAGAGATTGCCAGATTGAACAGGAAGGTGATAACTTGACTAGGCTCTAAAAAGTAGTTTATTATATGTTAATAGTTGTGCTATAGGCCTTGTTGATCCTCAATCAAGAAGTTCCAGACTCAATTAAAGGCATAGTCATAGCTTCATTTGATTTCCATATATGAAATACCCTATATTGTTAGAAATCTTCTTGAGGAGTTATGCAGATAGGCTGACCCAAATGCTCAACAGATAGTCAATTTAATAGGTTTTACTATAGCACAGTTGACCAAAAGAGAAGTTAATCTGAAACAAATTTAGTAAGGAAAATATGGTTTAGTCATGCTTATTTAGTTTCAGTATTAAGCTAATTTTCCAATAAAACTAAACTATCACTAAAGATAGTGCAGTAGCTTGAGTAATCCTGAGCTCAATTTTCAGGTTGAATATAAATATTTGTAAATTAATAATATGTTAATTAGAATGCTGATCAAATCTCCATATAGAACTTAGGTATATATCTATTTTCATTGATAGTATAGTCTATTAACTTTAGAGATATCTATAATTATACTAAACCACTAGCCAATTCTTTAGAGTTAACCAGTGCATGCTTGCTCTTACCCAGCATTGGTCCAAAGTGTGAACATATCAGGGAGAGCAGCCTACTTGATGCCTTTAAATACTGCTACCTTTTCCTTGTTTTGTGATTCATACCAGAAATTTTGTCATGATTTATGACAAAACTCCTTTAATTTTTTGATTGCATGTCTCACAAATAGTTTAACCTTCCTAACCACTAGCTGAGTGTCATATAAGATAAGAGAGGAAAAGAAATTGGAAGGTCATATTTTCTGACATGAATAACATTGTGAGGCACTATCTCTTTTTTTTAGCACTAGGTGGTCCCAACCTATGGGGGGATACACCAGCCTGTGAGGCACTATCTCTTTTTTTAGTACTAGATGGTCCCAACGTGAGGCACTATCTCTTTAAATTTTAAATTTATTGAAGGGAAGGCTGACCATGGGACGGACACTTCTGAATATGACTCAGGAAAGATAAACTTAGTACTAGGGGAGGCACCCCAGAGAAGCGATGCTATCTCTTGTTGCCAACGGGAACGCCACTTATGGGGAAGGGGAGGGAACGTGTGAAGGGGCCGTAGCCACTATTGAGCACGTGTGGAGGAAGGGGTCTGATTTGATGAACCAGACTGGGAACCAGGAGGAGACCAGCTGTTGGTGACGCGGTGGGAGGTATCCAAACATCCACGCTTGAAAGTGGTCCACCAAATGAGACCGGAATCTGTGGACAGCTTCTGGGAGGGTGGGGATGGAGCCAGTGATGGCATCCAAGACAATCGTGTGGATAGTCCACATGGCGATTGCAACCACCAGAGCACGGAGGGAGGGTGGAAGGGGGAGGCCATTGATGAAGCAAACATATCTCTTGACAGACTGAAGGGATGCGTTTGATCCTGGCCCAGCAGACGTTGAACTTCGCGCCATATCACTTTAGAGGTGGGGCACTTCTCCAGGTGGTGGAACAGCGTTCCATACTGGCCACACACGACACAGAATGAGTGTAAAGCGTTAGAGCGCTCAGCTGTATGATACACCCGCCTCAGGCAGCGCCACACATGGGAGCGGACTTGAGGCTGCAACAGAGGATGGTGTGCGTATTTCCAGATAGTTTTTTGGGTCTCAGTGGAATAAGGGATGTCCATCATATCCAGGTAGTCCACCCTGGATAGGACATGGGGTCGAATGGGGATCACGCCATCATGGATGGGTAGCCCCTGTACCTCTTGTGTGAACTGAGGAGAGGGGCGGCCTCTTCAGGTTGTATGTCCACTAATATGAATTCTCCACTCTGCGCTTCGCATGGAGAGTAGAATTCGTTTGTAGTGGGTTTTAGTCCCGTGAGGACCTGTGGCCGATGTGTGTGATGCGAGGTATTTCATCAGGGAGTGGGGGTTTGATGGATTGTTGAGGCCCAAGGCTCTGGAGAAGTTGGAGCGGGCTGCGCGGGACCAGTGTTGGGAGGGGAGTGTAGGGGCGGTGATGGCCGCGATCCAGGTGCCCAGGATCTTGGCAGCATGGGCTTTGAAGTCAAGCAGGCCCATGCCACCTTGATGATGAGGGCCAAACATGACCTCTAGCCATACTGGTGGAGGGCGGCCTGACCAAAGCCATCCTTGCAGAAAAGCATACAGGGATTTGAAGAAGCCTGGGGAGAAGGGGATGGCGTGGGCTCCGAACCAGACTTTGGATAGGAGCATAGAGTTGGCAAGAACAACCCTGCCAGTGAGGGTAGTAGGGTGGGCTCTGAGAGAGGCGATTCTCTTTGTCACGTTGTCCAGTATATGGCATTCCATTACTGCTTACACATATCCGCCTGCCTCCATCCACACGCCCAGATGGCGCACCAGTCCTATGGTAGGATGTGACATGAAGGGGAGCACCAGTGGAGCGGTGTGTGTTGAGTTAGTAAGGTGTGGACGTGGGTGAGCAGATGGGCCGGGTTGGGAACTAATTGCTGGGGCCCAGCAGTTCTGAAACTGACCACGGAGGATGATTTCAGTTTTGGAGGCGTTCAGTGCCACGTTGCTTACCCGGGAATATTCCTGGATGAGGGCTTCAAGCGCACGTGCATCTTTGTTATTAGACACCCCCACCACGCAATCATCTGCAAATGCCATCATCTTGACTGGGGTTTGGCCTGGCACATGGACCCCAGTGAGTTGGGCATTCACATTTCGCAGTAGTGGGTCAAGGCTGAAGTTGTATAAGAGTGGCTGAGGGGGTCCCCTTGTCGCAAGCCCCTTTGAGGGCGGACTACTTCCGTTAGGAAGCCAGGGCCACGCACTGCCATTGTTGCAGATTCCGTGAGCAGCATCACCCAGTTGATGAAGCGAGGGGGTAGGCGGAATTGATGGAGGCAGGCCCTAAGGTATTCCCAGTTTACTCTATCATAGGCCTTTTGTTGGTCCAATAATACAAGTGCCCCAGAGGCTGTGGACTGTCATACATTAGCCACAGAGTGCATGTTATCCCAAATCAACCTTCTGGGGATGAAACCAAATTGTTCTGGGGAGATGGTGGCAGATGCTACAGTACCTAAACGGTTAGCCATAATTTTTGTTAAAATTTTAGTGTCTGTGTTTGTTAGAGAAATGGGGCGCCAGTTGGCTAAGTCTAGCTTATCCCCTTTCTTGAAGAGTGTGAAAGTATAGGCCTTATGTCCTCCTGGTAGGAGATGCATTTCCAACAGGCTTTGGTTAAGTGAGGCGAGCAGCAATGGGGATATATATTTGAAATATTTTTTGTAGAACTCATATGGAATGCCATCAGGGCCTGGGCATTTTTGGTTTGGTGCACCGTGAATGGCTGTCCATAATTCATTTTAAGTATTTAAATTCATTATTTACGGGTATCAGAAAATGGTGCGGATGTGGGCTCAGTCGAGAAATTCCACCACTTCAGCCAGCTAAATTGGTTCAGCTTGATACAACTTGGAGTAATATTTTTGCATTTCGATTGCCACTTTGGCCAGTGTATCTGCAATGGAATTATCCAATCTTCGCACCTGTGTGCAGGCCACGCTCTGGCGTGGTGCAAAAAATTTTTTAAAGAAGTATGCGGTGCACTTGCTGCCTTTAGTGATGCATGTGGCCCTGTATTGGACACAAACCCGATGTTTGTGTTGCCTTTTGAGTGTGTTGAGGTGGGCGGCTGCCTCCGCCCACTTCCAGCCCCATGCAGGTCTGTATCCTGTGGCTGGAATGTTGGACTCCAAGTGGGCCAATTCTGCCAGAGCGCGCGAGATAACTGCTGATGTGGCTCGTGAGCGTCTGGAGGAGAGATGGCAATAGTGGCGGATGGTGTCCTCTTTAAAAGTTGCCCATGTGGAAATGGGGTCCATGCAAAATGGTGCAACAAACAATTTTACCAAAGTTGCCTCTTCCACCCATGTGGAAAATCCTGGTGATGCGAGCTTGGGGGGGCAGATTTTGCACCAATGTGGGGCCTTTGCAACTGTGACGGGTAAGTGGTAGGTTATTGAGACCAGTCGGTGGTCAGAGAATTCCATTTTTATTGTTTTGAAGTGGGAGATGTGGGGTTGGAATTTCGCCAGTATTAGAATAAGGTCAATGCGGGTCATGGACCTTAATTGGCCATTGTGGATGTGGGGATGCATCATATTTTCAAGCAGTGGGGCATGTAAAGCAGCGCATCCATTAACCCAAGGGTAGCTTTTAGAATGCGTAGTTCTATATGACCCTGTGGGGCGTGGGGTGAGGGAGGCCACCAGTCCGTTGGTGAGGTTAGCCAACAGTTCATGTCACCGACTAGGAAAGAATCAGGGGGTAGCGGGAGGGATTTGACCAACGAGAAAAATTCCTGATGCTCGTGTGCACCATTTGGGGCATAGATATTGATGATTGCATATGCAACGTCAGCCCATGAGAAGGTGACGATGAGCACTCAGCTATTTAGGAATGTTTCTGAGGATGTGAATTTGAAAAAAAAAATTCTGAACAAGTACCCCACAGTGCTTCAACCAAAAGGATAGGGATGGGAGGAGCATTGTTTTCCAAGCTTCCTCGGAACCTTGTGGACAGTGGGACTCCTGGATGGCCAGGATATCCACGGGTAAATTGTGTTGTAAAAAACTCAGTTTCCTAGCCCAGGATGGGGAGGCCTTTAGTCCAGCAATATTCAACATCCCTAGAGTGAAGGTTTCCCCTATCACACCTTAGGTGCGAGGGGTGGGCCCCTGGGCCCACCAGCCTCTTCAAGGTCCCCACGGGCTTTTACAGCAGTGCAGGTGTTAGCAGCAATGCTATCAGGGTTTTTGTTAATTTTTGCAGAAAGAGTCACATTGGCTTTGGCCTTTGCTTTTTGTTTTCCCGACGTTGGACAAATTTTTTGCGGTGCGGATGAGTTTGGTGCACCGTCGAGTGGGTCAAAAAAAATTTTTCAGTTGAGATAGGTCCCAAGTCAGTTTTGACTGGAGCTTGGGTGCAGTGATTGGGTGAGATCAAATCTCCCATCAGATCCTCAGATTGAGTGGCCCGCTCGGCATGGGCTTCCCAATCTGATTGGATGATGGATTCCCGAGTTGCTTCCACCGCGAAGGTCTCCATGTCCTCCTGGCATTGTGAGTATGGGATGGTGGTGGTAGCCTTGGCCGTTTCCTTGGCTGCAGCCCTATGGGCCTGCTTAGCCTTCTTCTGCTCCTGCGGGGAGATGGGCTTTACCAATAGGTAGCAGCCTTGTGCTCCCCATGGGAAAGCCTCCTTGGTGCTTGCAGTTGGTTTGTAGTGCGCCTCTCCATTGGCTATGGCCACTGAGGGGTGCTCTTGGAATGTGATGCCCTCCTTGATGGGTCATGCATGTGCCTTATAGCTGAATGTATCACAGTGGGTGCAAATGGGGGTGCACTGTCCACGGTTACCCAGAATGGGTGGGTGGTATGCCCTGCAATATCAATAAAAGTGGAGTGCAGGATCTGGTTTATGTCCTTTGTGATCTCCTCAGTTGGGGTCAGAACTGCAATGGCTTTGCCGGTGCATAAGTGTGGCATCAGCATGAAGCATTGCATTTTGAAAGATTGTATTTCACCATATATGGTGAGACCATCTTTCAGGTGTTACTCCAAAATGTCACATTTTACCATAGTAGGCAAAAAGTCAAATGTGAGGAAAATTTGGTTTAATTTTATCCATCTGGTGCATTTGGTTTCAATGACCCATTGCCCTTTGGGGAGGTCAACCACTATGCGCACTGCTGCAGCCTCATCTGCTGCTATTTTGCTTTTGAAACCTAGGTCCAGCCAACCGCATGACATGGAGTGAGGTGCAACATACACCGCGGTCGGGAAAATTTTGTGTATATCCTCACAAAATTTTTCCCATAAGGCCATTTTTTGATGTCCAGATACACACAGACTCCAAATTCCACCGATAAAAGTGGCTGAGAGTGTGGCATGTTGATATACTGGTTGCATTGTGCTTGCCACATGAGTATCTCTGGGGAAATTGTGACTGCCAGTTTTTTGAGATTTTTATCTATTCTGCCAGATTCTCCGGGGCATTCTCGAACGTTGGAGGCTGCAGGCCTTCCACCTGCTCCTCTTACCTTGCTTGCCCAACTGCTCCCTGACATGGGTGAAGACTAATCTCCTCTATGAGATTATCAAACTAGATTTAGTCTTGAATTGAATAGGTTGCAAAAGTGTTTGCAACAAGAAAGAAAAGTGTGAGGCACTATCTCTTTTTTTTTTTTTAGTACTAGATGGTCCCAACCCAAGGTAAGGCACTATCTCTTATTAATACTTAAAACTTTCTATTAGCTATACTTCCTTGAAGGATCAAATATATAAAAAGTAAAAATCTGAATCAATTTTTTGAATGTAATTATGTTAATATAATTAATCTAAATTTTAGAACTTAATTAAATTAGAATTTATTAGTTTTGATTGGAAATTAATTTATGATTAAAAAGTATTAATTGAAATCAGAGTATTTAATATATATATATATATATATTATAAATAATATTACTATTGTACAAATATTTTTAAAATACCCTGTCTACTATGTTTTCCTGTTGTATAAAATATCTGTGCCATGTTTGTTTGAAATTGGTTTAGTAGTTTAGGAGGAGATTTGAAATATATATATATAATGGCTTTTAGCTAAATAGTATAGAGATACCAAGACCACCTGTGCTTTGCTATGGTGCTATCTAAGATTATTTAATGCAATATGATTTAATTATATATATCAACTTTTTTATTGGTAGATGGCCATCAATAAGTTTAAGAAGTAACTGAACTTAATGCATCAACCAAATATCTTTAAACTTCTTAAAAAACTATTAGTCCATTGGATCAATTAAATAATACCAAACGGTTTAGAAAAACCATTTGCTTTATTAGACTTATTAAATAATATCCAAACTGCTACCTGAAATATTGATAGCGCAGAAATGGCAGTGAAATAAAATCTACTGTGTTTCAAAAAATAGATATGGAGAAATGATGCTGAAACTAAATCCACCTATCATCTCAATGACGAATCAGTCAGGACACAACTCTTTACATAGAGTTATAAATGAAGATAGTGATTAGTCAGTGAGTAGTTAGTATCTGAAATATACGTAGATGTGATAATCTATAGCTAAAATTATTAAAAAACACTAAACTGCAAATTAACTTCTCTAAGTATATAACTTATCAGTGGAGTGAAACCTTTTTTGAATTTTGGAGGTTAGTGGACTTGTGATGTTTTTTAAAATTTTAGTTGATCAGACTAAGCTAAAGATTTAACTAACCTGTAGCTAAAATATACTTAAGTAATAAAAGTTGGAAAATAATTTTTACTGCCATTTGATAGCAGTAGTTGAGCCAGTGGGCTAAATATTGCTCCACGCTTATTAGCTTAAAATCTCAAGCTTAAATCTCAACATTTAATTAACTAAATACTAGTATATTATTTTATCTGAGGTGGGTCAACTTAAGGATAATTAAACCACATCTAAATTAATGGGATCCAAAGGAAGAGAAAGGTGGGTAAATCTCAGAGAATATCCATAAGCAGTATTCTGATAGGCTATGAATTCCACGGACCGCATTGCTATTTGTTAGCCTATTTTAATATATTCATTTATAATTTTACTTAAGTCAATTACTAGCTTCTTTTTAATACTATATCCACAATTGAAAAATGATAATGGGGAAGGATGAGATAATGTTCATCCTAGCCATAACAGATTTGAAACATGTTATGGCATTTTTACCTTACCTTAGCTTATGGTTACAGGTGTGCATAACAACACCCAGTTATTACTAACTTCATATTCTTCAAATATCTTTTTGCTAAAAAGTATCATTTCTTATTGTAAATTTTTTATGAAAAAAAGAACCACCTTTAAAAAAGGCTCTAAAAAGTATGAAATACTTAATAAGTTATGCCTCCTCGATAAAACCCTTTTTAAAATCAGCGCCATCTTCCAACCTGACTTATAGAATTTTGCTCACAAATACAAATTATATCTTATGTGTGGATTGGGTCCAAGTGTAAACTATAAGCAACTTAGAATATACAGTGCTGAGTATATCTATATATATAAAAATGAATGTCTGTCTGTGTGTATGTATGTCCCGAATGCATTCCTATACCATTCATCCAATTGTGATGAAACTTTGGTGAGTTGTTGTGTGCATCCCTGAGAAGGTTTATAAATTTTAAAAAAAATTATTTTAATAGTAAAATAAAAAGTTTTATATGTAACAAGTGAAAATTTTATATGTTTTTAATGGAAATCGGTATATTGTTACGGCCGAGAAGTTTGATATTCGTTTCATTCGGTAGTTTAAATGGTTTTGTCGAGCGGTTGGTGGGTTTGTGTTGATTAATAAGCTTAACGGTTTAAATAAAATTATTGATTGGTTGATTTAATAAAGTTGATTGGTTTTGGTAAGTAGTTGTGATTTTGGTTGTTTCGATAAATTTAGTTTTAGTTACGAAGCGGTTGGTGATTGGTTGATTTTTAATCTAATGGTTTTATCTAAGTGGTTTAGTTAATTCGATAGGTTTAATTGGGTATGACTGAATGGTTGGTAATTTTATATTGATTCAATATAATTTGATTTTTTAATATTATCGATAACCATCTACAAATATAAAAAAGAATTGATTAGGATCATCAGATAAACTTAAAGCCCAAAAACAAATCTTTGCTAAACTGGGTATCAACAAGAATTAGCCAAACTTTTCTTTACAAAACTATCATTCTGTTTATTTATTTATACCGGATGCATTATCTCGAGCAGTTAACCAAAAATCACCAAACTTGTCACAAGTATTCTATAAAGTTTGGGAACGGAATGCTAATATGTAATTATTTAAAATAATCATATAAAGTTAAATATCAGTTCTATTTAAGATCTAGAACATATGTTTCTAATATATTTATATAGCAATCTGGCTGGGTATTTTCATATTCATTTAATTCGATTTTATCGTAGGTTTTGATAAGGGGTTGGTAGTTTTTGGCTGTTTTGTAAGTTCAATAATTGGTTTTTGCTGAATGGTGGTTTATTTTTTGGCTGATTTGATAGGCTCAATAGTTTCAGGTAAGTGATTGATGGGTTAGTTAATTTGGCAGGCTTAATTGATTTTAGCTAAGTGGTTGGAGGTTGGAATTTTTAATAGGTTTAATAGTTTCTGAACTTATTGATGGCTATCTACCAATATAAAAACTAAAATAGTTTAGAATCTGATTGATTTGATAGATTTATTTTATTTGGCCGAGTGGGTTGATGGTTTTTGGTCGAATCGATAGGCTACAGGTTAGCTTTGGGGGTGATTAGTTATTGGTTGATTTGATAAGTTCAGTTAGTTTTAGCTGAGTGGTTAGTGGTTTTTGGTTGATTTGATTGAGCAATTAGATTTGGCCGAGTAATTATTGCTTAACTATATATAAAAACTAAATTAATCAATTCGAATCACCTGAAATTCTATAGACACCGTAGCAAAGCACGGGTAGCTCCGCTAGTATATTATAAATGCCTATTATAAATCAGTTAAAATGGCACCAACTTCAAAAAGGGTTTTATTGAGAAGACATAATTTCTCGATTGTTTCATACTTTTTATAGCTTTTTTAAAGGAGGTTCTTTTTCTCAAAAATTTTTCTTGAGAAGGTTTTTTTTTCCCAAATAAACTTTTACCATCAGTTCTTTTCCCCCAAAAAATTAGTGCATTTTTAAAAGTGGATCTTTTTCCGACTTTTATTAAATATTACTATCTGTATATATCTTTTTTGACCCTTTACTATTTCTCTATAAAATTAAAACACATTGTATATATATTATATATAGTATCTTATAAACAAATTTACTAATAATTCATTTTATTAAATTTAGATGATTTTATTGGTCAATGTATTCTGAATTTACTGATTGCCATTTACAGTAATTCATTTTAATAGATTTGGTTGCTTTTATTAGTCAATCTATGGTAAATTTATTGATCGCTATCTAAAATACTTCATTTTATCAAATTATAAATGAGTTTATTGGTCAAATTATGCAAAAGCGATAGCCATCTATAATGATTTAAGCTCATCCCGCTATGAGCTCATACTGACTGATTTTGAACATACTCCCCGGCCATAGGACATATCAAAAGTGCTTCGAAGCTATCGATCGCTTCACCGATGCCGGAATTAAGTTTACCCGGAGCTGTATTAGTCCCACAAGTATCCATCGCTTCCAAGCCCATTTTGATATACTTACTAAATTAATGGGCAGATACTTGACCAATATCTACAAAAGTAAAATGAGACCTAAGTTTGAGCATCCTCTATTTTTGAAGATGATCATCCGAATTGGTCCAGTATTTTCAGTTATGCGCGAACAAACAGAAAAAAAGAAAAAAACATACATAAGGTCGAATTGATAACCTTCTCCTTTTTCAAAGTCGGTTAAAAATTAGATAATACCAGGTTTCTAACAAAAACTTGGATATACTACTTAAAATGGTAAAATACTAAAATCGCATAAGTTTCCAACCTAGAGGTTTCAGTTGGCAATCGTATAGTAAAATTGGAAGTTTCCAGAACACCAAAATTAAGGCTATCAAAAGCTTGAAACTTAAGGGCTGCTGGTATTGGTTAAAGAGAAGTGAACATGAAACCAATCAATCTCCTTTGGTAGTTAATTTACCATTAAATTCCAAGCTATAAACAGGCAGCCTTACTTTTTCAACCACAAAACATTTGTTTGAAGGTAACTTGCCAAAGATCAGATAGCTCTAAACATTTCTTTGCTTTCAGGTTTTTCATTTTATTCTCTTTGGTTTAACATCTGCTCTAGGTTATTCTTTATCTTTTTTATTTTATTGTTTCGACTTGCTTATTTTTATCGTTTCCAGTTCTTAATTTTAGAAACTACTGTACAAAAGTGAGTTAGGCTTTTTGGTTTAATGAATGCTTTTAGATTTTCACCTTGAATTTCGTCAAAAAGCGACTTTTGCCTTGTATTTTCCGTTTTTGTTTACGCTTGTTGTAAACTGGCAAATTTTGCTGTTTAAACATCTGGTCATGTTGTTCCCTCTTAATTCGTTTGGTTTCATCTTGATACTTTTGAGCGTTTATCTTGGTTCTGCTAACGTTTAAAAGTTAATGCTTTGTAGTCGATAAGATTTCTTTAGATTTATTAGCATCAAAATCATATTTAAGCGTGGCCAAAGAAAAATGTTATAATTAGAGTAAGCAAATGTTTTTCGTCAAATTTTGATAGCTAAAATTTAACTTTCAAAGATCTGCAAAAGAATGTCCTGCAGCTCAGTTGAACGGGGTTTAAAAGAGGTATTTATCACACGTTTCACACGAGCATTGTTTTACCAATAACTCAATTTGTCATGAAAATCTAGATCTATTGACAAAGAAGGGGCACTATACGCTTCACATGGCGTAAAGTAAGTTTAAATAGTTTCTGTTCACTTATTGCTTTAACTGCACATGCTTAGAAGTGGAGGGACCTGAGGCAATCAAGTGGGATAGTGTTCAGTTCAATCCGATGCTAGAAGTTGGAAATTGTAAGCCCGGCTCAAATTTTGTTAGCCCCGTCTTACATAACTCTACTTCTAGAGATATGTGCATCAAACATGAACCTGTTGATTTTTTTTTCAAATGCTTCCAACGCCCATTCAAAAAAGTTCCTCAAATAAAAATCACCTGTCTATAAAAACGGAGCCAGTATCTCATCAATGGAGCACCTCGAGTGTAAATAACACTTCTGTTCCCGAGATGAATCACGAGCGCAGCTCCACAATAAAGGGTGAAGCAGACCTCATGTTTGATTTTGGTCCTGAGTTTGATAAGAGTCCAAGTTTAATTAAATTGGAAACCAACACAGATGGTGAACATAAACAAGTGTCAACGGTTTTAAGCGAAACAGAAATTTGCTTTGGGCTTGGAAGAAGTCCAACTTTTGTGCCCGAGACGGAATCCCACTTAAGAGCTGAATTCAATGGAAGCGCGGCGCTCATGAGAAAGGGAAGTTTTGAGAATGAATAGTCAGTTAAAGCTGAGCTCCCAGATGAAACAAACCACTGGCTTTTGAATGAGTTGGGTTTCATACCTGAAACGCCCCCTGAAGCCATGTCACCATTGCTTGAAGCAAACAACCCCATTGAAATAATATCAAACCACTGGCTCCTGAATGAGTTGAGTTTCATACCCGAAACGCCCCCTAAAGCCATGTCACCGTTGCTTGAAGCAAACAACCCTATTGAAATAATATCACAAGCAAAAAGGCTTACCCAATGAGGAGAGATTGGACTTCTTTGGGATGCCTGTGGTGGTTGAAAGTGCAATTGAAACAACATTAGGAAGAGCTACTGAGGTGGAGTGCCCAAGCGATATTCTCACACGCCAATCGGTACATTCTCCTGTTCTTTTTCCTGCTTCCGTAGCTGTGAGGAGAAATGATAAATTTGATAAACAACAGAGTAATGCGTCAAACAAAAGTGCTCGCTTTGCCTATAGTGATGATGCTGAATTTTCGGCGCCTCCGCTTCACATTACTCAGACCTCTGAAATGTCAGCCTACCTGAAATCTAACTGTAATAAAAGAAAAACGGGTAGATTTGCTTATGCTGACAGAGCTGAATATCCACCATCAAGCATTAGCCCATTTTTGGAAAATCTGTATGCAATAAGTGTTTGGCTTCAAATTTAGCATCTTTTAATCCTCGTCGCCAGCACTTCCCATGGTTGCATCCTAAGATTAGCGCTTTAAAGCAGCTTGTTGCTGTGCATGGGGTGGGTAACTGGGCTATGATCTGAGCTTTTGCTGGGAATTCAATTCATCCCAGACGGATAAATGGTGACTTAAAAGACAAATGGCGCAACTTGTATAAGAAGGGCCAGGTCCATAAAGCTTCAAAGCGAACCAACAATCTATGGACCCTTGCAGAAACTGAAAGCCTCCGGCGTGGTGTAGAGGTGCTTGAGGAGGGTGCTTGGGCAATGATTGCTTTGGACCCTATTTTGACTTCACGAACCCCAGCCCAAATCAAGGTCCGGTGGCGTACCAACGCTCAGCAATCCAATGGCGCCCACATCACGCCTTGGTCAACAGAGAAACTTGAAGCAAGGTACAATGCGGCTAAGTTGAATAGACAACCCACTTACAAAGCTCTCACATGCCTAAAGATCAAAGATAAGTGGCCCAGAATGGATCCCAAGTCTCATATTAGCCCCAGGCCTATTTGATTCTAGATTCTCGCCAGTTGCTCTATTGCACATCGTTGGGTGCAGTGCATATCTATCACAGTCACAAACCCAAGCAAGCTGCCTTAGAAGCCTTGGCAGAACCTTGCCTTTATTCAGAGTCTGCTAAAAATCCATCTAATAATGACACTGTGTGTTATTCTAGCTTGTGATGCAAAGATGTGTGGAAGTTCTGTCAAAGTTTATTATGGCTCTCAAAGCTTCAAGGTGCTACATCCACAAGCTCAAGCGTTGCACCAAGTTGGTCTGCAGATGCCAAATTTGTTCTGTAAGTATAAAGGTTTTCATTGATTGACCATCCTAGCATTAAATTCCTTTTGGCTCCTATTCAGCTGGACCTGCAATGCTCATCTGATATTGATTCTTCCAAAATCCATTCTAAGTTAGCTGGTCAATAAGTTTTGGATTTATAGGCCGTTTTAGATTTTTACCATAACAATGCTTATAAATCAACTTTCTTAGTCTAGTCTCCGCATACTGTACCATACCTTTTACTATTTTTGAGTTTGATATAAAAATCAAGTTATCACCAATAGTTTGCATAAAGTTTGAGAAACATGACTATAATTATGTTGTCTTTTGAGAGCACCATCTAACAGTATATAATTCACTATTCAGTTAAGCCATGTGTCTATTACTTTAAAATACCAGGTTTATGATTTTTAACTTGGATACCATTTTCAATCTGACAATACAATTGTGATTAAATGTGTGATCAATTTATGTTTAAAGGTACAAGCAATGCTTTACAATGGTTAATTCATTGCTGACTTTTACATTTTAATATTTGCAAAGCTATGATATATCTTTAATAGATATTAAGCTACATAAATATTTAGGGCTGTTTTAGATGTGAAACATTGTGATTGGTAAAAATATATAACAAAATGCAACAAGCCCTTAGTTTTATTATATTGTAATCAGCTAACTTCATATGAAGCTAAGATGATTGGTAGTGATTATAATAGGATACATTGGCATCAAATACTAAGATGGTATTTGATTCTAAGATAGCTCCAGAAAAGCAGCTAAATGCTTTTTAAATAGCTTGATCAAAAACTTGTTTTGAGTCAACAAGATTTTTGCAGAGATCTTTGGTTTGATTTGTACCAACTATTTATTTATATCCAACTTTTGCAGATACTAATCTTGATGCTAAGACCATATGAAAGCAAGTTTACAATTTAAATTGCCAATTCATTGTATTGAGTTTCATTTTTTTGCTTGACAGTGGTGATTGTAAGCATAGAGAATTAATATTAACTTTTTAATGATTTGATATCATTTTTTATTTTATTCAAGGTGGGCCAACCTGGGGATGATACCGCACCAATTAGGGAAGTGAAGAAAATGGGAAAAGAGAATAAAATCCAGAAAACCTCCATGCACGGCGTATGATAGGCCAGGAACTCCATGAGCCACCTTTGCTATTTGCTATCTTGGTTCAGGGCATTGGTGCGCAATGCCAACACAGTCATAATTGTCCCCTACCCAAAGGTCCAGTACCAGAATTGAACTTGAGGAGGCAGCGGTAGAGGTTTCTATTCTACCACTGGGGTATCCTCCCTAATGATTTGATATCATATGTATCTAAAAATGAGGTTTATGTAAATCTAAAAATGCATATGTGTTCAAGGAATAAGGATTATATATGTTATTCCAACAATTTACAGAATATTATATTACAGACAAGGACCAGAATAACTATAAAATTGTAAATATAGACAAACTTTTTTGGTAAATTTAAGGGCCAAAAAATATTTTTTGAAAATCAGTAAAACAGTTAAAGGCTTCATAGCTTAAAAATAAAAGATACTAATCACATTTGTACTATAGTTAAGAGGTACATAAACCAGTGTCAATATAATTATTGTTAAAATAAGAATTGCGTTGGGTTATAGACATACCGTTGTATCTAGTAAAAGCCTTGTAAGCATTATTGCAAAGTAATATAGTTTATAGATGTTTTCAGATAATCTAGCTACAATAAATATTAAGCATACCAAGGCTCTACCATTCAAGCTCTTAAGGCTAAACATAAAGTAAGAGCAATATTCATTTGTATTTTTATAAAGCTTTATAGTCATTTGTTAATAGTAAAGTTGCAAAAAGGATTACCTTTAATGTGAAAAGCTCTAATTTGTATAGCTTTATTTATACATTTGATCTAGCTATTTCTTCTAAGAATCAGAAATTATTAAATTGAAATTTATATGTAAGTTATATGATCTTATTTAAAGTGCAAATTTAGCAACAAGTAGTATAGCTTTCTGAGATTTATATTATAATTTATAAATGTAACATCAAGCTAAAAATGTAAATTTTTATATTGCACTTGCATAATATTATAATTTGGAGCCAATAAGTGCTATGCTTTATTGCTTGTTACATAAACTCTTAATATGATATATATTCTTTCATTTTAGAAAATGTCTTTAGTTTATATCAAAAACAGGCAATTTGCATTTTTCTAAAGCCACTACCCAAGATGTATGAGCCTTCAATGGTTTCACCTACTATATAAAAACTTGTGACGCCAACATCTAGCATTTTTGCACAGTAAAAATGCGTTTAGATTAATCCTTTAGCTTGTTGGACATTCACTTTCTTGACCCAGGAGAAAGAATGTTGGAGGTATAAGTGCCTCTGAATCTGCTACCATGATAGGCCCATCACCAGCCCAAACTTCAAATAATATTGTAGTTATTAACGATATGAGTACAAAAGGTGAAAAAACCCTAGGGGATTCTTTGTGGAATCCCAACTATCGGTGAAATAAGGATTGTAATCCAAATTGGCCAAAAAAGGTAAAAACTAATAATAATAGGATTATTCCAACTTCTCAGCTGAATCTGAGGTGTTCAGTATTGCACAAATCTGAATCTCCATGAGGAGAAAAGATTTTACCCATCAATGATTGGGTGCAAATGAACAAATCATTACCCCTCAGATCTGAACCCTCCCAAGGTATGATGATTTACTCGACAATGATAGGGTAAGGATTAACCAATCAATACCACATGAGTTAGCCCACTGCTGAGGTGAAAAGATTTTACTCAAAGGTGATTAGATACAATATATCAAATAATTACCGCACAGGTCAGTTTTGCCTATGAAAAATTTTTATCCTCAATCTGATAGGCTGAAAACCTATATTCTCTAATTTGGAAGACTGAGCTTTGTATTCTTTTTCCTTGAATATTGATGGTCTTGAAATTTGAACTAGTTTAAATATGAAAAACTAGTATTGCAGAAATGACCTTTTCTGGTTTTGCCCTGCCTGTTTAATAAAAAACATAAAAAACCAAAATAAGTATTATTTTATACTTTTAATAAAAGGTAAAATATCTTGTTTCAATATATTATTTGTGGTGTCCATTGGCGGATCCCACAAATTGGTGCTCACTACAGGGGTCAAGCCCCCTGCATACTTTAATAAGTATTAAGAAAGTAATGAAGGCAGCAAACGTGAGCAGCCCTCCTGGATTCCAACTAGTTGCTCTCAAGAAGCAACTAGCTAGCTTTATCCCATCTTAGAAAACTAGAACAACAGTTTATTGAACCATTGGGAGTGAGGCCACCTAGGTCTATCCTCTCTGCAACATCTGCAGCTTCAGTGCAGCATAAAGCAGAGATCTCTACTGAGGATTCTCTTCCCACTCAGCCAACAAGTGTGTGCCCTAGGGGTATATCCCCCATTTCAGTTACAACCTTGCCCATGGTTGAGAATACCTTGGGGGCTGACTTTGAGGGGGTTATGATGATGCTGGGTACTACTTATTGGGAGCTCCTGTGGAAGTGGAGGTCCCTGATCGCCTAAACACCAAAGGAGTAGATGAAACCACCATACCTGAGGAAACTTACCTCTGACAAGTTATAGGTTGTATGGAATCTATTGACATAGCCAGCGATGATTTTCAGCTCTTATCAAGTCTAATTCACCCTATACAGTGAAGGCATACAATGCAGTCTATTATGGAGACTCACCCTGAGACTGTACGCAAATTAACCTCCACTTTTCATCTCCAGGAGGTCTTAGCGCTGTTGGCTAACTTTGGAAGCACACTTACCAAGGTTGAAGTAGTTGTACACAAAGTTCAGGTGATGGCTATCCTGGATACAGGTTCTCCAGTAAATGTAATTTCATCTCAGCTGATGAAAAAGATTAAATTGATGCCTGACTTGGATTGTATCAAGGAATTTGGAACTGCAGGACCAAACAACACCTGCGCTCTTAGCGCTTACTCTTCTCTTCCCATATGCATTGGGAAGCTTATCCTATTGGCCCCTGCTGTGGCCTTAGATAATAACTCCTATGATATGCTTATAGGTACACAATTTATGATCAAATATGATGGCATCATCAACCTGAAGCAAGGGTTCCTATCTTTAATGAACTACAAAGTTCCATTAATATTAACCAACAAAGAACCTGTCAAGAATGACTACACCTGCTTGGTTGTTACCCCTCTTCCGCTTTGTCTTTACACTATGTTACTTCTGGATGTAACACTAAGAAATTGCCTGATTCAGTGGAGGCTAGCGATGGTATTCCATTTTATGCAGCTGATGAAGTGGTGATTAAGCCTGGTGAACAACGAGTGGTTGATACAAAAATCACACTTCAAATTCTGTGCCACTGCTTATTACACCTCTTAAGCATTGATGGAGTAAGCCCTTTTAAGCCTTGGGTATTGCCTGGCCTTTTAGACCCAGCCTATCAGAGGCCTGTTATTCTATTTTTGGGAAACCTTACCAAAACGGATAAAATTGTAAAAAAGCACCAGGAGGTGGGCTGAGGGATCTTACTCCCTGCGGAGGAAGTTGAACAAATCCACTCTATTGGCTCAATGGCAGATTTAGGCCTGCACACAGATAACTTGGTATGTACCTTGTCAAACATCCACATTTCGGAGGAGATGACCTCAGATGAGTTGGAGAAAGTGCAAACTCTTCTGGGTGAGTATAGTGATATATTTTTGAAGTTGGACAATGATTATGGCCACATGAAAGGCTGGTGCCACTCCATCAATGTGGGTGATGCTCATCCCATATGGTCTAAACCTTATTGCAAGTCAAAGGTGGAAGAACAACAAATAAGGACAGAACTCACGCAGTTATTAGATGCAGGGTTATTAGTTCCTTTGCAAAGCCTGTGGTTCTCCCCCTTTTGCTAATTAAAAAGAAAAATGGAGGTCACCGGGTAGTTATGGACTACCGCAGGTTAAACAATCTCACAAAAAAGGATAGCTATCCCATCCCGCGCATTGACGATGCCCTGGCCCAACTCTCAGGCTCAAATTTTTTCTCTGCTATGGACTTGGAAAGTGGTTATTGGCAAATGGATCTATCTCCCCAAGACCAGGAGAAATGCGCTTTGATATGTAGTGAAGGTCTTTTCCAACCCACACGATTACCTCAAGGTTGTGCAACGTGCCTGCTTCTTTCCGGCGTGCAATGGATCACATTTTGCAAGATCTCAAGTTAACCTGCATTATTGTCTACCTTGACAACATTACTGTATTCTCAAAGACCTTTAACGAACACCTTGATCATTTAAAGGAGGTATTCCAATGCTTACGACGCTCCACTATCAAATTAAAGCCTTCAAAGTGTTTGTTCTTTCAAAAGAAATTAAATTTCCTTGGACATACCATTTCTTGAGAGGGTATCCAACCCATACAAGATAAGGTTGAAGCGATTGCCAGTATGCTTCCCCCACAAACCTATGGGATATACAGGTATTTTTAGGGATGATGGATAATTACCATCAGTTCATCCCTAAGTTTGCCCACCTCAGCGAGCCCCTTGTTTGTTTGCTAAAAAAGAATATCCCTTTTCAATGGGGCACTGAAAAGAAGGCTTCTTTTGAAATGATGAAGCTGCTGCTACAAAAACGGCCTATCCTAAAGCATCCCAATAATAAAAAACCGTTTATCTTGTTCACAGACGCCCTAGACTACGCCGTCAGGGACATCCTAGCCCAACTAGATGAAAAAGGGGTGTATCATCCTGTCTCATATTTTAGTAAGATGCTATCAAAGGCAGAACGCAACTATAGTGTTACCAAAGAGGAGTGTCTCACCGTTCTACTTGCAGTGAAGCATTATTGCCCATTCTTGTATGGGACCTCTTTCACTGTGATCATGGACCATGCCTCTTTGAAATGGTTGCATAACATGAAGGACCCTACGGGGCGTTTATCTCGCTGGGCTCTAAAGCTCCAGCATTATGATATGAAGATTGAACACCGCGCTGAAACCTGCCACATGAACGTTGATGGGTTAACTTGGCTGCCTATTCTCCATCTAGATAATAGTGAAGCGGAGTGGCTGTATGATCTTCTAATGACCTCAAACAACTGGGAAGATGAGGATGAGCCTGTACAGAAGATTTTGGCCTGGTACTCCCAAAACACAAAAGTAGAAAATGAAAAATTGTATAAACAAGTGGGGGTGAAGTGGTTGCCTTACTTATGACCCTCAGAACATGTACCTATCATCCTGGAAGCTCATTCAACTTTAGGCCATGGAGGAGCAAAGAAAACCTATGAGTGGATAAAGGATCAGTATTTCTGGGAAGGAGTCATGGAAGCTATTGTCAAAGTCTTGGATGCTTGTCTTACGTGTAAGAAGCAGTCTCAATTAAAGAAAAGATATCAATATCAGCTGACTACCCTGCAGCAGCCATTCCATACAATAAGCTTGGATGTAGTAGGGCCGCTCCCTCAAACCACAGGTGGAAACAGATACATTTTG
The DNA here is from genome assembly GCA_022478985.1 of Massospora cicadina. Classification (NCBI taxonomy): domain Eukaryota; kingdom Fungi; phylum Entomophthoromycota; class Entomophthoromycetes; order Entomophthorales; family Entomophthoraceae; genus Massospora; species Massospora cicadina. The sequence continues at coordinate 47,392 of JAKSZP010001609.1, read as the reverse complement.
GTAGGCATCAACCATTTCACAAAGTGGGTTGAAGCTGTGGCGTTGCCGGCTCAAACTGCTAAGGCCACTGCCACCTTCCTTAACCAAAATATTTTCACCCAACATGGGTGCCCTCAAGTACTACTCTGCGATAATGGAAAAAACTTCACCTCCAGAGTAGTCAAAACCTTGCTGCTTCCCTGGGAGCCCAGCAACTGTTCTCAGCTCCATATAACCTTTCAACCAATGGTACAGTGGAATGAGCCAATGGTACTCTGGTTTCAATATTACAGAAAATGGCTTCATCTGATCCCCTTCATTGGGATCAATATCTCTCAAGCGCGCTTATGGCTTACCAGATTAGCTATCACTGGATTTTGAAAATGTCCCCTTTCCAAGTTATGTATGGCAGGGAACCAGGCATACCTGCTCTATTAGCTAAGGATGTCTTCTCTGGTGGAGAAGAACCTGAGAAAGCTATGCAAAGGTTAGCTAATCACATCATTTAGCTTCAATTGGAAGCTATGAACAACCTAGCTAAAATGGTTACTAAAGAAGGCCAAGCTGCCAATGAGCTCCGAGCTCCCCTACCCTCTTACCAAGTGACAGATAAGGTGTTATATTACCACAATTGCATAGCTCCTCAAAGTGGCAAACTTGGATCAATCTGAGAGGGGCCATTCACCATCATGTATAAAAGAGGAAATGAGTATTTTATAAAGTCTCTGGTCACTGGAATTATCATAAACTGGGTACATGGCCGCTTCCTATGACCCTATACCCCTCCCAACATTCTTGAGGGGGCAATGTCAGACATTCACTTTCTTGACCCAGGAGAAAGAATGTTGGAGGTATAAGTGCCTCTGAATCTGCTACCATGATAGGCCTATCATCAGCCCAAACTTCAAATAATATTGTAGTTATTAACAATATGAGTACAAAAGGAGAAAAAACCCTAGGGGATTCTTGGTGGAATCCTGACTATTGGAGAAATAAGGATTATAATCCAAATTGGCCAAAAAAGGTAAAAACTAATAATAGGATTATTCTGACTTCTCAGCTGAATCCAAGGTGTTCAGTATTGCACGGATATGAATCTCCATGAGGAGAAAAGATTTTACCCATCAATGATTGGGTGCTAATGAACAAATCATTACCCCTCAGATCTGAACCCTCCCAAGGCATGACAATTTACTTGACAATGATAGGGTAAGGATTAACCAATCATTACCACATGAGTTAGCCCACTGCTGAGATGAAAAGATTTTACTTGAAGGTGATTAGATACAATATATCAAATCTTTACAACACAGGTCAGTTTTGCCTACAAAATTTTTTTATCCTTGATCTGATAGGCTGAAAACCTATATTCTCTAATTTGGAAGACTGAGCTTTGTATTCTTTTTCCTTGAATATTGATGGTCTTGAAATTTGAACTAGTTTAAATATGAAAAACTAGTATTGTGGAAAGGACCTTTTCTGGTTTTGCCCTGCCTGTTTAATAAAAAACATAAAAAACCAAAATAAGTATTATTTTATACTTTTAATAAAAGGTAAAATATCTCGTTTCAATATATTACGTGTGGTGTCCATTGGCGGATCCCACACAGCTCTCCAAGTAATTAAAATTTAGTAAATCAAAGAACTTGTAATATACTGGTGCCCCTTAACCTTTTAACTATATTGGTCTTGACTTACTTTGTATGAGGTAAAAATTATTTTGTGTGCTATTGACACTTGATCCATTATGTCAAAAACAAAAATTGACATTAGTAACAAAGGATTTTGCATCAAACACTTTTATCTATTCTACCATATTAGGAGTTACTTTGATTTAAGCTTTATATGAAAGGCAGATGTAGCCACCATATCCCATAATGTATCTATAAATATTTTACTCATGCAACAAATGACTATCTCCTTGGCACCTTGATGATGATACAAATTGTGGGTCTCCCTTTTTATTTGTCACTCAGATCCTCATTGAAAAGTTTAATGCAGGTTTGATTCTAATATAATATTAATTCAGTTATTGATTTTATGTACTGTAAAGGGAAAAGAATTAGATTAGCTATGAGAAATGTTTACCTGACTTTACTACATCTTATTATTGCCCAGCGGATCTAACAAGCGCTGTCATTGTGGCAGTGCCCATAGTTTTGTTCCAGGATTGATTCAAATGAATGAGTTGTTTGCTTATTTTTGTTTTTATATAAACATCAGAAGGCCAAGTGCTCTTGAGTGGCTGCTTGCAGTGTTGTGGACTTTGATATTGAAGAGCAATCATCTATTTAGTAGTTGCAATCCTTCAGAGGGTTTATTAGATACCACAAATAGCTGCTAATTAAAAAACCTAATTAAAGCTGAGCAAGTGAACCAGCCAATATAATTTGATTTCTTTAGATTACAAAAAACAATAATTATCTTTAACATGAGACAATCAAATAGCTTATATATAATATTATTTTTCTATTTAAATATTATAATCTATAGTTAGTGCATCATTTTTACCTTTTTAATGAAAAAACTGTGAAAGCTCTTTGAAATTAAACAAGAACAACCTATAAGTTGACAATTCAGCACCTAGTGATATAGCTAATATTTTAATTTATTCTGGTCAATTCTTAGCTTTTTGGCATACTAAAGTCAAAGAAAGTAGGTAAAATCCACTATTATGATATGATCTTGGAATGGAAGCCACATGTAATTATAAAAAAGTAATTATGTAAGTAAATTTAGTATAAACTAATGAAACTCTTAAACTTTAAATTTTATATTAGTATTATAAGAATTAAATATAAAACTAGGATAGTGCACCAAAGTTCAAGCAAAATGGTAATGGTTTGTATAGGCATCATAATTTGGACTAATAAAGCAAACAATCTTGTTTTTTTACTTGATATAATTATCAGTCTAACATTATTAAGTTGAAGTTGAGCTTGAAGATTACTTGGCAGCGCTATATGATGATAAAATTTTCTAAAAGTATTACTCTATCTTTTTGAAACTAATCCTACTGATGTCCCAATACTACTATTAGCTACATTGAAATCTACGCCATCTATATTATATAGAGAGATCAGCTGCATGATTGATTATCATTCTCTGCTATGTCAGATTATATGAAAGCCTGTCAAAATCTGATTTAAATATATTTTATGCATATTTCATGGCATGATAGTGGGAACAAACCATAAAACCAAGGAGGAGATCATTAAGACCAAGTTTATCAAAATTGGCCGCCCTCCCTGATCTTAAATATATCTTGGACCAACTTTGAGTAAGGGCTAAATATGTCCATGTTGGTACCAAGGGGCCATGTGATGGGGTTTCAGGTGTTATACCCACAGTCTTGAAATCTACAAAATACTCTGCAACAAAAATGGAATGTTGCATTAAATCAGAAAATGGGGTTTTGTGTCTTATTCCATATATAATAATAAATATGGAATTATTCATTACAATCAAAAACTCAATTTTAGTTCAACAAAATGTGTTACCACTTAAGATAGTAAGTTAATTTTACTAAACAGTTTTAGCTTAGTTCCACATTGAATTGGCTATAGTTTCCTAATTTTTCGTATAGCCTTTATCACTAAAACAACTTCCTTGTTGGCTTTTTAATTAAAACTCTATCTAAAATCTTTATCAGATGAACTTTTGGGTCTGGGCACGCTCAAGATTTCCTCAATGAGGTCTTACATAAACTTAGAAATTATATGCCTTTTATGTTTGATGTAGATTCTATTCCACTGTCTATGAGTCTGGACCACTTTGAATTGAAGCTAAGCCTGGTGTAGACTCTGACTTTTCCAAAGCTACAGCCTCTGTTGGCTCCTAAGTAATTGTTATTATGTCTTATTTATTAAAGTTAAGCCACTTTAGCTTCATCTTCAGTCCCAATGGTTTTGCTAAATTTGTTTTGATAGCATGCTACCTGATACTTGGGTGGTAAGTTTCCCATCACCCCTATAGTATTAGTAGGTTACAGACACTCACCTTACATACTATCTAATTAAAATAATGCTTTATAACTTATTGAAGTAATGGTTTTAGTTAAACCCAATTTTTACATTTTTCTAAGGGTTAGATTTTTCCTATATCCTGCATTAAATAGTTTTAGAGAACCTTCAGCGGATTTTAGGTTGGCGTTGAGCTGATCCACCCAAGCAATTTTTTAGACTTGAAAGAGCCTATTGAATGGCTTAGGTAAGGGCACCCCAGAAAGGGAACTCTTAAAATGTTGAGCCTAAGAATCCAAAGTTCGCTTTGGAATCTGTTTGTTGAGCAATAGTACCCACTAGTTGAGGTACCTTACAGTTGAGCCTACAGGGCTGTCCTTACCTTGTCTTAGGTTCCCTGAGGTATGTGATATTGGTTTCAGAATTGATCACATCCATCATATTTTATTTCAATAATAATAATATGGAAAATATGGGTTTAAAAACTTCAAAAATCTTGTATTTTTGCATTTTTAGTGATAAAGTGGTCCATTTAAAGTAGTTGTTAGACGCATAAGCCCTATAGGTCACTGGAATAGTCCCACCTAGAATTGGTCACTTTATTCTGATGCTAGAAATTGGTGCTGGAACAGTGGTAAGGTGGTAATCAGAAACTGGGACGTTTATATTTAGTACATTATTCAAAAATCACTGTGCCATTGGTTTGCCTCCAATCCCCAGTTCCGCCAACCTCAGTAGTCAATTAGGTCCCAGTTGTTTAGCAATCAGCGCTGGAGGGAGCTTGTGGATGATGGCCAACCATGGACACAAACCAACTGTTGGCGTGAAATTCTGGTGATGACCTCCCTCACCAGGGGTTTAGTTGGCACCAAGGAACCTGGCCAAGCAGGTTCCCTCAACCTTGGAAAGCCCACTTCATATTGGGTCTACAATTTGGCATGCTAGACTGCACCCCCTCTCATGTTCTTGTTGGGGACAGCACCTTCCTGGGTGAGATGAGAAGACCATTTTAAATGGAAGCATGAGAGGGGAGTGCATATCAGCTAAGAACCAGGTGTGTACCCTCATGCTTGGTGGATTGATCCCAGTGGATAGTATGTTTCATGTGAGAGTTGCCATCTAGCCACACTAGACCAGGCCCTCTTTCACGTTCCCATTGAGTAAATCACCTTCCTGAGTGAGATAAGAAGACCATCTAAAATGGAAGCGTGAGGGGGGAGTGCATCCCAGACAAGTGCTGGGCGTTCCTCCGCACCAGATGGGCTGATCCCAGCAGCCCAGCTCTAACTCCTTTTTGCTGATGTCCTTCATGACAAGGGACCCAGGATTATTCTGGTTGAATTTTACTGGGGCATGAGGTAACTTCTCCAGAAAGCCCTTGTGGTTGTCACTCTCTGCTCTGGGCGCCCCCCATGTGAGGGCCATTACTTGGGGGGATAATGTAATGAATGGGTATATACCTGACATTACATTTAATTTGGGTACAAAATTTTCCTGAATCCCAAGTCAAATGGTTTAAGAAATTTTTTTGGTGAATTTTAGAGTTAACGTTGAATTGGGCCACACCTGAGCCTTTCTTTAGAATAGAAAGTGCTTAAAGAATGGTCTAGGTTTGGGCATCCCAGAAATTGAGACCTTAAAAGGTCAAGCCTATGAATTCTGAAGCTCATTTCAGAATTTTATCTGTTGAGAAGAAGTACCCACTGACTTAGGGTCCCCTACTGTTGAGCCTCCAGGGCTATCCTTACCTTGCCTTGGGTTTCACCAGTTTACACGGCACCAGTATTGAAATTTAGCACATCTGCTGTGATTTTACTTTGACAATAAAATATGGGGAATATGTGGTTTTCAACCTTGCTTATTTTGTCTTTTTACATAACTGAGTGACTCAAGTGATCCATTTAAAGTAGTTGTTAGGCGCATGAGCCCTGATGATACCACATTTGTTTCACTTAGTGTTGAGCGCCCTATTATGATGTTGGAAATTGGTGCTGGAACAGAGGACTAGGTGGAAATTGGAAACTGAGACTTTTTACTTGTTACAAATGGTAAATAAGTTCTAAATCCATTACCTTAGATAATAGTTAATAAATTTGATGTAATAAAATCTATTTGTCCAACTCTTTCTGAATCATATAAAAACTAATTTAATCATGTTAAATCAATTAAATGTACACTACTGAGTAGTTTTCTTTAATAATGTTGTAAGAGACTCATTTTAAGGCTAATTTATATAAAGTTAAAAAGAAGAATTGTATAGAGTTAAGGATAGAAAATTCGAACTAATGTCCCCATCATTATTGTTTATAAGCTAAATTACAAGGTTTGCATCACTAATGCACTTATTTTGACATCTAGTACTAAAAAAAATGCACTTATTTTGACAAAGAAATATTGTAGAAACTTTAATAACTTAGCTTCCCTTACTTCAGAATTAAACTTTAATTAGTATCTACTTTAGAGTTTAAGAATTCAAAATATTCTAAGGCAGTAGAGCTGTTGGTTAAAATCTATTTTTGAAATCAATAAAATATAAAAACTAAGTAGTTAGTTTTTTTACATAGACCTCACACCTTAAATGCTAATTACGTTAAAAATTAACATATAATTTCCTATCTTTTCTTTATTTTCATGTATCTTAAGTTATGATAGAGTCTAATTTTGCTTGCATACTGACTGATTTTCTTTACCACTTTTAGCTTTATTTTTATACTTAGCTATATAATTATAATCTAAACTATATCCTAAAGTTTTATTAACCTTTATACAGCTCTAAAAATGTGATATATAATTAAAGACTTCTTTGAAAAATTATAGTTTTGATCTTTGTATTGTTGAGGCTATATTTGAAATATAAAGTATTTACTTTTACTAAAAATACAGGCCTATAAATATTTAGGAATAAAAATCTTAGCATTATATGTGTCAAACTAGTAGTATAAACATGATTTACTATATGTTAGGGTAATAGGAATTATACTATATTAAGTTGCAATATGACATTTACCATATTGAAGAATCCTATGTAGTTTTTTTGTATAAAATAAAATTTTTAGGACTATCAGCAATCCTGAGTGTTGTCAAGATTGACTAGGCTCATAAACATAGGAAATTCAATAATTTTAAACTTTATGATGCATTTTAATAACATGATGCTTCCATCTAAGCTAATTTTATATTTTATCAAATATCTCCTGTTCACATTAAAATTAGTTAGCAAAAGAATAGGTACTTATTGATAAGTTATAGTTTTTTAAAAATTAATGATGCTGACCTGGAACCCCTCAGCACTGCTGGCAGGTCCCCAACAATCATAAAGAACCATGTGCTTTACCAGGTCCTACATGTGAAAAACTGGTTTGGGCTTGTTTCATCCTGAATCTCAACCAAGTGCTGGATGCCAACTGAGCTTATAGTGTTAGCATGCTCCTTGGACTGCACAAGTGTTAGATTTTGAGAGACATATACTCCTTTCTGATGGTAGCTTGCTTCAGCTCCCTTATTAACTGCACAGGTTCTTTGTATGTGCGTTGTCTGAATTGTTGATAAAAAATTGAATTGGGTAGTAATAGTATTAAGACTATTACTCTAATTGAGCTTCTGATAGCCAAGATGATTATTGAGTCCAACACTAAACTGAAGCTTATCAAAATCTTTAATTTTTTGGAATATTGGTACAACTCTTTTTCCCTCTTCTTTAGAAACTACTTAGGATTAGGTTCAGAGGTTATGCTCTCTCTCCTTGCAGAGTCTGCGTAGATAACAATATAATAGACAAAGGATCTCTTATCCTAAACTCTAGTCTCAAGAGAAAAACAAGCTAAATTATCAATGTACTTAATATGAAGGTATCTTTATTGGTAAATAATTATCTGCTTTCTTAAGACAAATGCAAGAAAAATTATAATGAAATTTGGCGCCCAAATCTTCTGTTGGTGCTCCAATTGGAAATGGCAGCCATCGCTTATGAAATAACCCTCCAGGGTAAAATAAAACAATGACCTTCCATATCAGTTTTAAGTTGATTCTCCTGCTGACCTCAGTGCAACTTCTTTTAGGTTGAAATGAAGAATCTGTTCAAAAGTTTTTGCTCAACCCCCATCAAGTCACAATTATTAGGTTACCAACCTGCTTATTCAATAGTACTATTACCATAAATAGCAGGTTGCAATCCTTAAAGGTTAACTTATAAGTTCTTTACCAAAGGTGGCAACACAATCCTAGCAACTCACAAACCCTTTAGTTGATTGTTTACTAAACCCACTTATAACCTACAAGTAAATTAAGTCTTCAATAATGGTACTAACATCCTAATCACTTGTTTATTGTCATGGATCACATTTAAAAAACATTAGCGATCTGGCAGATCAAAACTCAGCGATTTATAAACATTATGTAGAATAGTACTTCAAACAATAGTTGTTGTAAGTAATCACTAACTCCCACAAATACTATTGTGATGAATCCACTAGGAGACAAGCAGATGTATTATAATTTTTAAGCTGGGTATTGTGGGCTTATAAAAATTCCAACAACAATTGATTAGAGGATAAGTTGGGTTTTTGCTTCCCCATTGCATCTTGACCTGATAATGGCCTCTCCCAAGACTCCAGTCAAGATTTTTTTGGGTCTCTCATTAAAATGAAAGCCATTTTGAGTGAAGATGGCTCCCCTGTACTCAGATGGGTAGGATATGACCTGTCTTCACCTAGTCAAAGATCCTGGGGCTGACATTTACCTAAATATCTCCTAGATCAAGAAAACCCTTTAGCATCTAGTTTTCAAGTCAATTGTCAATTGAGACCTTGAGGTCATCTATCACTTTTTAAAGTACACACTTTCCTTGGCTGGCTGTGCCACCATATAGATCGCAATATAGAGCTTTTGCAGTGTACCAAGCATTGCCTTCCTTTATTGACCTCTCATTGGCTCAACTAGCATCCAATGGTGAAGAGAAGATAGGGGTGTCATTTAAACAGCCAATGATCATGGCCTTTTGCGCTCACCAGGAGATTATCTAGGAAACTGTTGACTCTTTTCAGGACACCTGGAATTCCAGATGGTATCATCTCCATCACTTCATAAAGCTCACCTATCAATGATTGTTGGAAAGCATTACTTACCCTCAGGGAATTTCCAGAGGTCCCCTTAGTGAGGGGTGGTGTGACAAACTAAAATTTATAGATGGATTCCCTACACTGTCAAAAATTAAAGTAGTTACAGTATTGGTGTTTTTAACCTGACGCTCCTCATATTGAGGAATCTTAGATAAAATTTAGTAAATAAAACACATAGAATTGAGTTTCTTTTAAATGAGCCCAATAATTAAAATAAAATTTACTAGGTTTGTAAATAAATTATATTAAATTAAATTTTTGATCCTTCAGTGCATTTTTAAAAGGCGCTGCAGTTCCACTAAGCACAATCTGGAAGTCCATCCCAAATTGCCTATCAATAATAGCCAGTTCAAAAACATCAACAATAAAAAGTTTAAAATATGATTTTATTTTTGAATAGTGTTTGACGCTAAATTTCAAACCCCTTAGCACTGATGCCAAGCTTCCAAAAATTGCCAAAGAACTTTGTGCTTACCAGGCCACAGGGTTGACAAGAGGTCATCTTGGGCTTTTGCGCCACCTGTACCTTAATTTGGTGTTGCACGCCAACTGAGCTGCCACTAAGGGCATGCACCTTGAGTCTCACAGGAGCTAGAGTCCACTTTTGGCAATCACCGCCCACTGCACCTTAATCTAATTATGGGCCTTGATTGAGACTTCAACTGAGTGAGATTTGAGTTTTTTAATCTGCTAAAGAGAGGCTGGATGAGAAATTTTGGCTTTCTTACACCTAAGCCAAGTGGGATGCAATCCGCCATCACCCAATCATGGATCCTAAGTCTAACTATTAGATTTTTTGATAATTATTAAGGAAGCTCTCCATTATTCAGGTTTCCATGTCAATTGTAAATTTGGATCCTGAGAAATCCTGTCCACCACAATATGTATCTTAGGCGTCTTAATACTAGAAGTCTTAATACCCAAGACTTTGGACAGAGGATCATATAACTATGAGTCTCAACCAACTAAGGTCATCACATTGAAGCTTCAAGACCTTGCCTCTTAAAGTGCACTGAAGCTTCAGTACAAGAATAAAAGGACCAATTATAATAGAGCTTCATTCTCTACTTCTTTAAGTCTTACTATTTATATGTTTTATAGGAACCACGCTTGATAAAAATGAACAAAATTTACTTAAAAATAGTTTTACAAAAAGTTGCACCAATATATATTTTTAAATTAGCTATATAAAATAACTTTAATGCTGATTCAGCCAGTCAGCTGTTTTCATGTTCCCTCCTTGATTCTTTTCATATTGGTATATACCTATGATTCATAATGGTGGATTAATTAAAGAGCAATTATGAACATGCTGATTTGTTTAACTACTTTATTTTTTATGATCTCTTTAATATTTAAGTTAATTTAAAGTCAGATATTTTTTTAAATGATATAGATAAGATTCTTTTTTAATAAAAGATAATTCTAGTTTCTTTCTTTAAATTATCTTATCTCACTATATTAAGTAAATAGAGGAGTGGTAGCGTAGTCAGTTGGTTCCTGCTCAACTATGGATTGGATTTTGATTTGAAACAGGTTCATAACCACCATAGGCTTAAAAAATTTGACGTGGTATATTTATCTCAAGGTTGACTCACCTTGTTTACTTTTTATATATTAAGTAGATAAATTTCTATAGAATCTCACTCCTTACTTTCTTTAATAGAAGCAATTATATAAAAATAGTAATATGTAGAAATCTTTGACATCAGCCAATTATATTAACTAATAGTATCAGATAGTCCAATAGAATGAGATCACTAAAAGTAACCATTACTATAAGTATTATATATGTTGACAGTATGGAAAAAACATAAGAGTTACTAAGAAAGTCAGAAATAGAAAGTGGTAGAAATATAGATAAATGATTTTTTTTAAAATATATGATTTTTAGAAATTATGCCCATGGTAGTTTTTGAGTCTCATTAAACTACCTAAAATCCCACCATGAAAAAACCCTCGATATATAGCATACTAATACCAAAACTATTAAAGACATGCCTCAATATTTGACAAATTTGACACTATAATAATCTTAATAAGCCTAATGAGCTTTCAAGATGTAATATAATACTGTTTACCCAAATTACTCCTATTAGTTTATTGTATAATTAACCGCCTTCAATGATTTCTTAGTGTACACAACAACAATCTTCATTGTATTTATAAAAATCATGCAGCTACCAAGAAGAAAAATTATGAGCGTTATAACTTAGCATATAATTATATTATAGACTAACAAAGTTACACTAATAATAAATAAGAAATTTTTCTTTGACCAGTTGAGAGAATCAACATTAAAAATACTAAAGATGCTTATTATGTTAATATGTAATGCAAATTTTAATTTGACTGATGAAGCTTTTTATCTTTAACACCAAGTGCTATAAAAGTATGTGGTTTTCACTAAAGTTTGGTTAATCTAAACTTAAAGAATCTGGACTTTTAGTAATATGTTAGATTATTAAATATAAAATGATTGTTTAAAGAATTAAAAAAATTTAAAAACTTTTCTTTCTCGTTGCAATCACTTTTGCAACCTATTCAATTCAAGACTGAATCTAGTTTGATGATCTCACAGAGGAGATTAGTCTGCGCCCATGTCAGGGAGCAGTTGGGCAAGCAAGGTAAGAGGAGCAGGTGGAAGGCCCGCAGCCTTTAATGTTTGAAAATGCCCCGGAGAATCTGGCGGAATAGACAAAAATCTTAAAAGACTGGCGGTCACAATTTCCCCAGAGATACTCGCATGGCAAGCACAATGCAACCAGTACATCAACACACCACACTCCCAGCCACTTTTGTCAGTGGAATTTGGAGTCCACATGTTTCTGGACATCCAAAAAATGGGCTTATGGGGAAAAATTTTGTGAAGATGTGCACACAATTTTCCTGACCGCGGTGTACGTTGCACCTCACTCCATGTCACATGGTTGGCTGGACCTAGGTTTCAAAAGCAAAAAGGCAGCAGACAAGGCTGCAGCAGTGTGCGTAGTGGTCAACCTCCCCGAAGGGCAATGGGTCATCAAAACTAAATGCACCAGATGGACAAAATCAAACCAAATTTTCCTCACATTTGACTTTTTGCCTACTATGGTAAAACATGACATTTTGGAACAACACCTGAAAGATGGTCTCGCCGTACACAGAGAAATACAATCTTTTGAAATGCAATGCTTCACGCTGATGCCACACCTGTGCACCAGCAAAGCCATCGCAGTTCTAACCCCAACTGAGGAGATCGCGAAGGACCTAACCCAGATCCCACACTCCACTTTTATTGATATCACAGGGCATACCACCCACCCATTCTGGGTGACCGTGGACAGCGCGCCCCCCATTTGCACCCACTGTGATGCATTCGGCCATAAGGCGCATGCATGCCCCATCAAGGAGGGCGTCACATTCCAAGAGCACCCCTCGGCAGCCATGGCCAATGGAGAGGCACACTATGAACCAACCGCAAGCATTAAGGAGGCTTTCCCATGGGGAGCACAAGGCTGCTACCTACTGGTAAAGCCTATCTCCCCGCAAGAGCAGAAGAAGGCCAAGCAGGCCCATAGGGCCACAGCCAAGGAAGCGGCCAAGGCTACCACCGCTATCCCACACTCACAATGCCAGGAGGACATGGAAACCTTTGCGGTGGAAGCAACTTGGGAATCCATCAACCAATCAGAATGGGAAGCCCATGCTGAGCGGGCCACTCAAAATGAGGATCCAATGGGAGATTTGATCTCACCCAATCGTTGCACCCAAGCTCCAGTCAAAATTGACTTGGGACCTATCTAACTGAAATTTTTTTTAACCCACTCAATGGTGCACCGAACTCATCCACACCACAAAAAATTTGTCCAACATTGGGAAAACAAAAAGCGAAGGCTAAAGCCAATGTGACTCTTTCCACAAAAATCAACAAAACTCTGATAGCATTGCTGCTAACACCCATGCTGCTGTGAAGGCCCGTGGGGATCTAGAAGAGGCTGGTGGGCCTGGGGGCCCACCCCCTTGCACCTAAGGTGCGATGGGGGAAACCTTCACTTTAGGGACATTGAATATCGCCGGACTCAAGGCCTCCCCATCCCAGGCTAGGAAACTGAGTTTTTTACATATAATTTACCCATGAATATCCTGGCCATCCAGGAGTCCCACTGTCCATGAGGTTCCAAGGAAACTTGGAAAACAATGCTCCTCCCATCCCTATCCTTTTGGTCAAAGCACTGTGGGGTGCTAATTTGGAAAAATAATTTTTTAAACTTGTATCCTCAGAAACATTCCTAAATGGCCAAATGCTTGTTGTCACTTTCTCATGGGCCAACGTAGCGCACACAATCGTCAACATCTATGCCCCAAACGGTGCACACGAGCATCAGGAATTTTTTTGTCAGTCAAATCCCTCCCGCTACCCCTCAGATTCTTTCCTAGTTGGCAACATGAACTGTTGGCTAACCACACCAACGGACCAGTGGCCTTCCTCACCCCATGCCCCACAGGGTCATGTAGAACTATGCGTTCTAAAGGCCACCCTTGGGTTAATGGATACGCTGCCATGACATGCCCCGCTGCTCAAAAACATGATGCATCCCCACATCCACAATGGCCAATTAAGGTCCATGACCTGCATTGACCTTATTCTAATGCCAGCAAAATTCCAACCCCACATATCCCACTTTAAAACAATGAGAATGGAATTCTCTGACTACTGGCTGGTCTTGATAACCTACCACCTACCTGTCACAGTTGCTAAGGCCCCACATTGGTGAAAAATCCGCCCCCCAAGCTCGCGTTGCCAGGATTTTCCATGTGGGTGGAAGAGGCAACTTTGGCAAAATCGTTTGTTGCACCATTTTATGCAGACCCACATTTCCACATGGGCAACTTTCAAAGAGGACGCCATCCACCACTCTCGCCATCTCTCCTCCAGATGCTCACAAGCCACATCGGCAGTTATCTTGCACACTCTGGCAGAGTTGGCACACTTGGAGTCCAACATCCCAGTTACAGGATACAGCCCTGAATGGGGCTGGAAGTGGGCGGAGGCAGCTGCCCACCTCAACGCACTCAAAAGGCAACACAAACATCAGGTTTGTGTTCAATACAGGGCCACATGCATCACAAAAGGTGACAAGTGCACTGCATATTTCTTTAAAATTTTTTTTTGCACCAGGCCAGAGTGTGGCCTGCACACAGGTGCGAAGATCGGATAATCTCATTGTGGATACACCGGCCAAAGTGGCAATCGAAACGTAAAAATATTACTCCAAGTTGTACTGAGCTGAACCAATTTAGCTGGCCAAAGTGGTGGGATTTCTTGACCAAGCCCACATCCACACCATTTTCTGATACCCAGAAATAATGAATTTAATTACTCCAAATGAATTATGGACAGCCATTTGCGGTGCACCAAACCAAAAATGCCCAGGCCCTGATGGCATTCCATATGAGTTCTACAAAAAATATTTCAAATATATATCCCCATTGCTGCTCGCCTCACTTAACCAAAGCCTGTTGGAAACGCATCTCCTACCAGGAGGACATGAGGCCTATACTGTCACACTCTTCAAGAAAGGGGATAAGCTAGATTTAGCCAACAGGCGCCCCATTTCTCTAACAAACACAGACACTAAAATTTTAACAAAAATTATGGCTAACCGTTTAGGGACTGTAGCATCTGCCACCATCTTCCCAGAACAATTTGGTTTCATCCCCAGAAGGTTGATTTGGGATAACATGCACTCTGTGGCTAATGTATGTCAGTCCACAGCCTCTGGGGCACTTGTATTATTGGACCAACAAAAGGTCTATGATAGAGTAAACTGGGAATACTTTAGGGCCTGCCTCCATCAATTCCGCCTACCCCCTCGCTTCATCAACTGGATGATGCTGCTCACAGAATCTGCAACAATGGCAGTGCGTGGCCCTGGCTTCCTAACGGAAGTAGTCCGCCCTCAAAGGGGCTTGCGACAAGGGGACCCCCTCAGCCCACTCTTATACAACTTCAGCCTTGACCCACTACTGCGAAATGTGAATGCCCAACTCAATGGGGTCCATGTGCCAGGCCAAGCCCCAGTCAAGATATTGGCGTTTGCAGATGATTGTGTGGTTGGGGTGTCTAATAATCAAGATGCACGCGCGCTTGAAGCTCTCATCCATGAATATTCCTGGGTAAGCAACGCGGCACTGAACGCCTCCAAAACTGAAATCATCCTTCTTGGTCAGTTTCAGAACTGCTGGACCCCAGCAGTTAGTTCCCAACCCAGCCCATCTGCTCGCCCACGTCCACGCCTTACTAACTCAACACACACCACTCCACTGGTGCTCCCCTTCATGCCACGTCCTACCATAGGACTGGTACGCCATCTGGGCGCGTGGATGGAGGCAGGCGGATACACGTCAGCAGTAATGGAGTGCCATATTCTGGACAACGTGACGAAGAGAATCGCCTCTCTCAGAGCCCACCCTACTTCTCTTACTGGCAGGGTTGTTTTAGCCAACTCTATGCTCCTATCCAAAGTCTGGTTCGGAGCCCACGCCATCCCCTTCTCCCCAAGCTTCTTCAAATCCTTGTATGCCTTGCTGCAAGGATGGCTTTAATCAGGCCGCCCTCCACTAGTGCAGCTAGAGGTCATGTTTGGCCCTCATCATCATGGTGGCATGGGCCTGCTTGACTTCAAAGCCCATGCTGCCAAGATCCTGGGCACCTGGATCGCGGCCATCACTGCCACTACACTCCCCTCCTAACACTGGTCCCGCGCAGCCTGCTCCAACTTCTACCGCGCCTTGGGCCTCAACAATCCATTGAACCCCCACTCCCTGATGAAATACCTCGCATCACACACATCGGCCACAGGTCCTCACAGGACTAAAACCCACTACAAACGACTCCTACTCTCCATGCGGAGTGCAGAATGGAGAAATCATATTAGCGGACATACAACCCAAAGAGGCCGCCCCTCTCCTCAGTTCACACAAGAGGTACAGGGGCTACCCATCCATGATGGCATGATCCACATTCAGCCCCATGTCCTATCCAGGGTGGACTACCTGGACATGATGGACATCCCATACTCCATTGAAACCCAAAAAACTATCTGGAAATACGTACACCATCCCCTGTTGCAGCCTCTAGTCCGCTCCCATGTGTGGCGCTGCCTGAGGTGGGTGTATCGTACAGCTGAGCGCTCTAATGCTTTACACTCATCCTGTGTCGTGTGTGGCCAGTATGGAACGCTGTTCCACCGCCTGGAGAAGTGCCCCACCTCTAAAGTAATATGGCGCGAAGTCAACGTCTGCTGGGCCAGGATCAAACGCATCCCTTCAGTCTGTCAAGAGATATGTTTGCTATATCAATGGCCTCCTCCCTCCCACCCTCCCTCCGTGCTCTGGTGGTTGCAATCGCCATGTGGACCATCTACACGATTGTCTTAGATGCCATCGCAGGCTCCACCCCCACCCTCCCAGAAAATGTCCACAGATTCCGGTCTCATTTGGTGGACCACTTTCAAGCGTGGATGTTTGGATACCTCCCACCGCGTCGCTGACAGCTGGTCTCCTCCTGGTTCCCAGTCTGGTTCATCAAATCAGACCCCTTCCTCCACACGTGCTCAATAGTGGCTACGGCCCCTTCACACGTTCCCTCCCCCTCCCCATAAGTGGCGTTCCCGCTGGCAACAAGAGATAGCATCGCTTCTCTGGGGGTGCCTCCCCTGGTACTAAGTTTGTCTTTCCTGAGTCATATTTGGAAGTGTCTGTCTCATGGTCGGCCTTCCCCGCAATAAATTTAAATTTAAATTTAAAGAATTAAAAAATTTATTTGTTGCTTGAGAGAGAAACTTGATCAAGCACTAGATCCACAAAATTTAAGGTGGAATGATATTTTTTGAAATTGGCATTTTTCATACTTTCTTTTGCTTTGATTGACTAAATTAAAGCTGAATTTTAAGTTTTTTTTTAAATTACAAAAATCCAACCAATCAAGTTAAGAAATTTAATAATAGATGTCAGTGCCATTGACGCCTGCTGCACAAGATTGGGGTGGTAATGCATCGCCTTCTGGCACTCTTTGGATGCTGCCAAAGCGCGCCTGGGCTGTCTCTGCTAGCCCTCTTAAGACCATTGGGCGTTATGTCCCACCTTGAAAATTAGCCCACCACTTGCAAGCTCACAGGCAGTGCCTATGGAGCTCTCTGGTGCACCCTCATAGCAACCTGCATTTTGGCCTCCAGGTTAAATATGGGAATCTTTATTTCATATGCAAGCGTGGCCATCATTGATATGGCCATGACAGTTTTCAAACCTACCAGATTTATTGATTTTTGTCTTTTCAAGGTATATTTTAACTTCAGCTTTAAATCTGAAGCTGATGTGATGGCAGAATCTAAGCTGATAATAATTTTTAAGAATATTCCTATTCCCACTGTTTGTACAAGGCTCCCAGATGAGGCCACTTTGGTGGTCCAGTTTGCCATGTTGCCCTCATTTCTCTCCCCTGAACGCCTTCGCCATGAACTGATGGCAGGTTTGGTCATTTATGGAGCAGACCCCATCTTGCAGTTCATGGTTCCCATTGAGGCAGAACATATGGCAGGGCCTTACGCCTTTGTGATGATCTGCCCTTTCTATCAAGACACCCACCTCATGATTCCTCCCTGCACCATGGTTAGATCTGCACCTGATCACCCTTTCTGGGCGCGCATCAAAAATGGCTCCATATTTTGCCCTTTGTGATTTGAATTAGATTATTCAAAATGCAAGTGGCCCACAGCTTCCACCTCTGCTGTTTCTCCTTCTGGCGTTGGGCCAGCTGCCGCCTCACCTCAATTTTTTGAGTGAGGCATAGTCCTCCTGCCCCCAACCTTGGCTAATTCTGGCGCTTCTTCCAAAGCAGAAGCCAATTAAAATCTAAAATTTTCTAAAAATCATTAAACTTTACAAAATCCTGAGCTAACTGATGATACAGTTCTGGATGATCTTCCATGGTTGACCGTTCACAGACAATCAGGTTCTGTCATTGCACCAACTCTGGTGGCTGACCCGGCATTAGATGGTTTAAATCCATTTTAGTGTCTCAAATGGATTGATGATAGTGAACGGCCATATAACACTAAGGAGGATTTATCTTTGGAGGAAATTTAGGTACATCCTCTTAATTTGCACCACGCTATTTTTAATCTAAAAACAGTTTCCCTAACTATAAAAATATAAATTAAAATGGCAGTAGAAGCAGCAGCAGCTCATGACAACATTCTCATCTTCCATCATCTCCATGGGGAAATGAAACCCCTTGTTGAGGGTATTCCCATTCCAAATTTCCCCCATGATTTTGATGAGGATGCAAAATATGAAATTGATGAGCTTGCTTTTGGAGTGAGCTGTGCTTGCATCAACGTAGCAAAAACTTCTCTTTTTGACCCCAATTATCCCCAAACCCACCAGCACATCAAGTCATTTACTTGTGTGCCTGCTCTCATCACTTTTGCTGAGCATCAAATTTCTCTATATTTTGAGGCGATGGACACCGCCAACCTCATCAATGAAGAAAACCCACAATCATAACTCCTTATGCCACATGTTGCTGATGCCCCAACCCCTATGTTGTCTGCCATGGCCCGCCAGCTAAAGTGGGCGCCAGATAAAAGTTTCCCAAAGTTTCTCACCTTCTGATATGGCTTCCTGGGCTGTTATCTGAGGTAACATATTGGATTTTTTAATTTATGATAGTCCCTTTGTTTGACTTAATTGCAAATAAAGTTGCGTGGCGGCTCCCCATTTTGGATTGGGCACCACTAGTGCTAAAAAGAGAATATTGACATTTCTCTTTTCTTATCATATTGAGATGGTGAAAAAGATCTCATATGAAGGCCTATAGATACACAGTCACATCCTTGACAAATATGCTGGTAAATCAAAAGAAGAAAAAGTTCTATACAAGATGATATAGTTGCACATTACCTGATACATATAATAGAACATCCAAGTAAATAAAAACCACTGTGATTATATCATGATTAACTAACAAGAAGCATTAAGGTTGGAGGACAAAATTTATAATAACAAGGTGTCATTCTATGGTGAGCTTGAAAGATTCATCATAGATAATCAAAATTTTCACATACTGATCTAATAAACGCTCTGCTATAGAACAAGTTTGAAAAACCTTTTTTAGTACTAGATGGTCCAAGTTTAAAACCTTCTTGACTAATTAAACAAGAAGTAACTTGATTGAATAAGAGAAATCCTTTAACTAAAATTATTGGTTACTCCAGTTAAATCAAATCAACACTTAATGTATATAAACTATCTGATAGAATCCTTTGCACAAAGTTTGCATTGAATTCTCTTAGAGCCTGAGAAGAAAGGAAGAGATACATTAGATGTTAATGTTCACAAAGGTTTAAGTTACTTCCTTAAATGCAACATTTAAGAGTAGAAATTTAATAAGTAAGAAATTATAAATCTCTATATATACAAGACCACATGGAAGAATATAACAATTGTTAAAAGGTTTATCATATCCTTACTTGATTAACAGGCATTTAAATAAATTATAATTTCACATGAACAGTTTAAACAATTGGCCTGAAGTCATAAGGAGTTATAAATAACTTTAATTAAAAAGGCAATAAGCACAAAAAGTAGCTCTTTATGAGATTACATACAAGTCAAATGTCATTTATGCTGATTCTTATTAGAATGAATCTACTTAAAAAACACATTCACTGACTGATTTACTGACTGGCATCTGAAACCTTTGAGTTTTATAGGTTCAATCAATTTGGGTGAGTGGGTGAGAATTGCCAAATATTATCAAATCTGAAACTAGAGAGTCTGATGGGGTCAATCTATTTGGGCGAGTGGGTGGGAATTGACAAATAATATCAAATAATTCACCAAGTTTCTCATCTGAAACTTAACAAAAATCAGTTAGACTTTTAAGTAGACTAAGTAAGGTTAGGATAATCAGCTCACCATCCACTAGGGCAACAGCAAAGCTGTTACTCCGAGTAGCTTGAGAGTAGTGCTGGCACAGCCTATATGCTGTCAGAGTAAGCTTATCATCTGATAAACTTTAGACACTGTAGAAAATCACTGGTATCTGGATATTAGCTTACATAGTTTTAAAACCTGTTTAATTTGGTTCCCCTAATTAATAAACATAATTGGCAAGTTAAGTAGAAGTTGATTTAGTAGTTTGGAGACATTTAACGTACACAATGATTTTAAGTATGGAGGCATATTTTGGGTAGCACTTTGGTGCTATTTGATTGATTCGATAGGTTTATTTTGTTTGGCTGAGTGGTTAATTGTATTTGGTTGATTCAATAATGCACAGTTTATTATTGAAGGTGTTTAAAATATTGGTTTATTTGATAAGTTCAGTTATATTTAGCTGAGTGATTGGTGGTTTTTGATTCAATTGAGAAAATAGATTTGGCTGAGCGGTTATTCTTTATTTGTAGTTTAAATTAAATCAATAAATTTGAATGTCTGAAATTCTAGAGACACCGCAGCAAAGCATGGGTAATGAATGATAGTCACTATATAACCTATAAGATGATCACATATTGTTAGCTTTTCTTTCTCATAACAATCACTTTAGTTACTATGATTTGATTTGAACAGCAAATTTGGATAATCACACACAGGAAAGATGGGCGACTTTAATAACAAAAATAATACAAAATGGGCGAGCATTGTGGCAAGCGGTGCGCTTAACGGTGCAACTAAGGGCAAGAAACGCCCTGGAGGGGGACCAGGAACCCAAGCCGTAAAAAAATCGCAAACTCAGACACCATCTGGTTCTATAGTATCTACTGTAAAGCACGCGCAATACATGTACATTCAATTCAACCAACTTTTGTCAAAGGTGGAACATGGGATCAGACTCTTCCTTGGGGATGAGTCACCAACCCTGTGGGAGAAAACATGTGAGGCACAGCCCTCACTTTTCCCTCACGCGGTGAATGTAGCCACCAACAACATGGGCCGCGGCTGGATCAATATTGGTTTTGAAACAGCCGATGAAGCTGATGCTGCAGCAAAAATCTGTGTGGAAATTGCCCTCCCTGAGGGCAAAAAAATTGTGCGCACCGCGCGCACCAGATGGAACAAAGCAAAAACTTTGTTCATCTCCTTTGACTCGCTCCCCACCAACCTTCCTCATAAAGTAATCGAGGAGGAGCTCTGCAAAGGTCTTGTGGCCTACAGAGAAATCCAACAACTCAAATTACAGCGATTTCGCTTAATGCCCGGCCTGTGCATGGGCAAAGCTATTGCTGTAATTAACCCCTTCCCAGAAGTGGAAGAGAATTTATCCAGAATTCCCCGCACAGCAGAATTTCACTTTGCAGATGGGGGCCAGTCAGCTGAATTCTGAGTTACAACAGAACGCGCACCACCCATTTGCAACCACTGTGGCTCACTGGGCTATAAGGAACATGCATGCCCTGTAAAAGAGGGCTTAATGGAAAATGATTTTTGTGAAAAAGCTATGGACGAAGATAATGAAAACTTCGCCAAAATGACTGATGGCCACCACCCATTCCGCTGGGGTGAAGATGGACTATACTCCATCGTGGACCCAGTTACAAGTAAACAGCGTAAAGCAGCACAAAAAGTCCACAAGAGAGCAGCGGCTGAAGCGGCGGCACATGCGGAATCCGCCATTAACCACGGACAAATTCAGGAGAGTATTTCAGGTATTCAGTGAACCAAGCAAACAGAACAATATGCCCAGGTCGAAAATTTTCACAGTAACCAGACTGAGCCACAAAGCGTCATCAGTCATGCACATACTGAGGAACAATGCAACCACAATTTGGGTGAAAATGCGGTGCACAATGCAACAAAGTTGAACCTCAAAATATAAAATCCAATCAACAACCCGCTTCAAATCAACATGAGACCTGTGCAGGAAAAGTTGACACAAATGCAAAAAACCGCAATTCCCTTGAATCATTGGGTCAGATCAAGGGAACCAACAATGGCAGTGAAAGAGTTGGAGTACAGATGCGGAGCATGGCCAAAATGAGCCGCAGTGGGATAGGACCAGAGGGTCCTCCCAACCGCTCCTGAGGCGCCATGGGCACCTCAGTGTCAATAGGGATGTTAAATATTGTGGGAGCCAGGGCTCATACATCCCAAGCCAAAAAGCTGGCATTCCTGCAAAAACCTCTTGTAGACATCTTGGCCATCCAAGAAACCCACTGTCTACAAGGGGAAGAAGAATCCTGGTCAACCAGGGTCGCACCATCACAATCAGTATGGACGTCTCACTGTGGGGTGATAGTCCAAAACAACAAAAAATTTAAAATTACAAATTCATCATCACACTTGCACGTTCAAGTCCTAGTAGCAACAATCACATGCCAAGATGAAATAATTTCGTTAGCATGTATCTATGCACTGTGCACTGTAACTGAGAGAAAATTTTTTTTGAAAAAATTTCTACCCTCACCCTCCCACCAGATATCATCATGTTAGGCGATTTCAACTGCTGGGATAACCCCAATACAGATCAATGGCCTAATCCCGGGGGATACCCACCTGGACACATTGAATATCGCACAACAAAGGCATCTCTTGGCTTACAGGATTCTCTTCCCCCAATTCACCAATCCTTCCCCATATGACAAGACCCAACATACGTGAGGGACTGCTCATATTGATGAGTTGTATTGACCACATCCTCATCCCAAAATCCCACCACTCAAGAATCTCCAAATTTACAACAAAAAGATCAATTTTCTGATCACCGATTAGTTACAGTGCAGTTAGCACCAACCCAATCCCACACACAGGTGTCGCCTTGGAGAAAGCTTCACCCAGAAAATATAAGATTACCTGAGATATCTGGCTGGGTTGAAAACAAGGCTACAAACCCAGAATTCACAGCCCCATTCACTTCAGATCCCATCAGAACATGGGAAAATTTCAAAAAAGATTTAATCAACAAAACCTGACATATTGCATCACGCAAGTACACCGCGGACACAGCCACAATCAAGAATACCTTGGCAGAACTAGACCACCTGGAAATAGTAACTCCGAAATCTGGCTATAGCCCTAATTGGGGACGCAAATGGGCAGAAATTTCAGCCTGACTTAACAATCTCATCTTTGAACACCAACACAGACTCAAAGTATCGAACAAAGGTAAGTTCATAAAGGAAGGCGAAACCTGTTTGACATACTTTTTCTGCCAATTCCACTCCCTCAGAAACCAGCCCACGTGCACACAGGTCTGCAAGACCAATGGCACCGTGGCAACTGACCCTGAGGAGGTCAAGGCGGAAGTACACTGCTATTACACAAAATTATATCACAATATGCCAACAGATCCACAATAAATTAGAGAATTTATTCAAACTGCCAAGATACAAAGTACACCACAAAATTACAATATACTATCCCTTATCACACGGGAGGAGCTTTGGGAAACAATTTGTGGTGCACCAAGTAGGAAATGCCCAGGGCCTGATGGGATACCCTACAAATTTTACAAAAAATATATCTTCAACAAATCGCCCCCCTCCTATTGGCGTCAATGAACCAGAGTTTATTGTAAACACGCCTATTACCAGGAGGCCATGAATCCTACGTTATAACCTTGTATAAAAAGGGTGACAAGTTGGACCTGGCCAACTGGCGCCCAATTGCACTCTCCAACACTGACACAAAGATTATAACAAAAATTCTAGCAGCTATATTAGGCGCAATTGCATCTGACGTCCTATCACCCAACCAGTTTGGGTTTATACCAGGGAGTTCAATCTGGAACAACATACACCCTGTTGTAAACATTTGCCAATCCAAAGCAACTGGTGCCCTGGTCTTCATGGATCAGGAAAAGGCGTATGACCGTGTTAGCTGGCCATACCTAAAAAAATGTCTACATGCCTTCAAACTTTCACCAAGGTTCATAAAATGGGCGATGCTCCTAACAGAATCTGCAACCATGGCTATATGCGGCCCTGGATTCCTAACAAACAATATCAAACCACACAGAGGGCTCAAACAAGGGGATTCCCTCAGCCCACTGCTATACAATTTCAGCTTTGACCTGCTCCTCCGAGTAACTGACTCACGTCTCATGGGGATAACCGCACAAGGACAACCAACAGTCAAGATACTAGCCTTTGCAGATGACTGCGTAGCAGGTATAGCAAACAATGAAGATGCCCGACAGCTGGAACACAATCTAGAGGAATACTCCAAGGTGAGCAATGCATCGCTCAACAAAAGGAAGAAAGAAATCATCCTCTTAGACAAATACACAAACAATTGGGCCACAACATCAGAACCTCACACCAACACTCGAAGAAAAAACCCAATTATTTTACCCTTTGAAACACCTCCCACCACCACTCGTGTCTGACACATTGGAATCTGGCTAGAATCAGGGGGATATGCTAATGAGACAATGGAAAGTAACCTGTTACAACGGGTATCCAAACGCGTCGCCTCCCTCAAGGGAAGAACCCCAGGACTAACAGGACGAGTTACAGTTGCTAACTCGCTCATCCTCCCAATACTGTGGTACCAGGCCCATGCAATAGCCTTCTCACCTGCCTTTATAACCTCAATTCTCGCGCTTATCCAGGGCTGGCTGTGGCCTGGCTCTCACCCTCCTATACGGATGGAAACACTATTTGGCCCACGCTCAAGCGGAGGCATGGGACTAATAGATTTTGAGAGCCATGCAATCACATCCTAGGTACCTGGATAAAGGAAATCCTTACTCCAGACCTCCCGCAACAACATTTGTCCAGAGCAGCAAGGACTAACTTTGCACAGGCGCTCAAATTAACCAACCCACATAGTCCACCCAGACTACTTTCATACCTTGCCAAGCACCCTACTGCAACGGCTCCGCATGGAACCTCCCCTCATTTCAAACATATCCTCTGAACTATCCGCCGTATGGGATGGACCATAGAGAACATGGGTACTATATAGGGAAGGGGACGACCCAGCCCCCAATTCAAATTAAGAAACCCAGAAAACCACCCCCAGAGGGATATGCTCACAACAACCCCAAGCATAGCTAGGATAGAATACCTAGATATGCTGGACATTCCCTATGATTTAACCACACAGAAAGCAATGTGGAAAATGACAAACCACCCACTCCTACAACCAAGGATAAGAGCAAATGCCTGGCGCTGTTTGAGAAGGACCTATAGGATGGCAGACCGCTTTAACTCCCTCCACAAAACATGTGCAGTATGTGGAGGGGAGGGATCCCTACATCACCGCCTAGAAACATGCCCCCCACCCAAAGCTATATGGCAGGAAGTCGCACGCCTGCTCAAGCTTCAAAATGAACAGGAATTCTCAATATCAAAGAGTATCTTCGCGCTCCAGATCGAGTCACCAATCCCATCTACCCTCCGCTCTCTAATAATACCCATTGCAATGTGGACAATACACACAATTGCATTAGATGCGTTCAAGGGCACGGTCTCAACCATTCATGGGATTATTAACAGATTCCATGTCCACTTACTAGAGCACTTCCAAGCCTGGCTCTATGGATATATGAGACCAAGACATAAAGCGCTCATAGAATTATGGTTCCCACTCTGGTTCCTCCACACAGACCCTTTCCTTCACACCTGCTCCATAGCAGGGGAACCCCCTCGGAGTAGTGCACCAACCCCCCATACCTGGCAGTCCCGCTGGCAACAGGGGTAACTTGAGTACCCTGGGGTGCCCAATTTTTATATTTCTTAGTTATTCTCTTAGTTTCACATATATTTGGTAATGTCTGTCCCCTGGTCGGCTTAACTCGGTTAAATAAAAAATGATCACATATTGTTACCACTATTTATGGGCTTAGTTCCACGGTTAAAATAGCATAATTATGGGAAAAGATTGAACCAATATGGCTGAGGGGAAGAGGCCAAGGGGATCAAGCTAATGAACCTGCCTGACTTGAAACACGCCCTGGACCAACGCTGGGTAAGGACAATAATGTCCATGTTGGTTCTGGGGGTGCGTGTGATGGTTGTGGGGAATTACATCCTCAGCTCTGAAGCGCATCAGTTATTTTTATCACGATGGGACGTTATGTTTGCAGGGAAAGCGGGGTTTGAGTCCTATTCAGGTTACCATATTGCTAATATAGCAAAAATTCAAATTGCAATCTATACCCTGAGTGTGAGCTTACTTGAACTATAGTATAAAAAAGGACCATAGTTTGCGTTTATTGGTTGAATTGGGCGAAATGCCTCACCTGATGGATAATAATACCCTGATTCTTTAAAAGTAGTGTTTTTCTACCAACATTTTTTGTTAGTCAACTTGGCTTTAAAAATTCCATTTAACTTCTCCTATCAGATAGCCTTTGGTTTGACCTCTTCACAAACCTCATAAAGGAGTTTTATATCAATATATGTCAATTTATCTTGTCTAATTAACTATGGATTCTAGTTACCCCTTGGGAAATCCTAGACTCCTCCAAATCAAGGATCCCAAGAGCCCTGATACTGATATGCACTTGGTTATGGACTTCCCCTCAAACTCAATTCCTACCATCTTTGGTCTATTTAGTTAACCACACAATTTTGTACAACCTTTTCTTGGGTCCCCTGGGTACTGGAGCCTTTTGAGGTGCACTCTTTCATTTACTGTTAGCAACTTGTTCCCTGGTTAAGTGGTCATGCATTCCGCACTACCTTTCAAGGAATGAGAGTGTTACAGATACTCTCTTGACATTAGTCAACCAACCATTTTACTAAACGTGTATGAGAATAATCTAAGTGGGGCTCTCTCTGTGCATTAACTAAGAGTGTTGGCCATTTATCATGGTCTCTATGCTGCTCATCACAGTGTTCTCAACTGGTTATTTGAGTGCATCTTGGTGATATTCTAGCTATAGCCAATTTTGAAGTTCCCACCATTCCCAAATGTACCTGGTGGTCTTGGACCCTTCTAGATCCTGTTGGTGTGATTCCAAGACTTACCTCAGAAGTTTAGGCTAAAATCCAACAGGAACTAGCTTTCATCGCTTTGAAAGCTTCTCTTAAATAAAAAATAAACTGTTCCCATTACTCTCTCATGGGATGGATTTGCTGTATCAGCTGTCCCTAAGTGCAGCTGACCGGGGTTTTCTTGGTGTTTTAAGAACGATCTCTTTTATGGAAATCTGTGGAAGGTTTGTAATGCTTTCTGTAAGCGCGTCATCAAGATGTGTTGTTACTCTAAACTTTCTATAAGTTCTTTGCTCTGCATCAAGCTGGATACTACTTTAAGGTATATTTAAATGAATTTTGTGACTGGGACAGACCCTACCTCTGCCTGACACAATTAAGACGGCATTTCTTCATTCAACGTTGGATATTTTCATGAGGAACGCCCTAGTATGGCAGGATCACCCTGGAAACTTTGACAATCTGATTGAAGCTCTTTGGGGTAATTTCCTCCCCAATCTGGTATGGGGCAGGTAATTTCGGCATCCTTGCTTCACCCAGTGAGAACATTATAAATACTGGCATCAAAAAACTCACGTGCGCCTTTAAAATTGGAGGAGTCTTATCCTTCCATTCCTTCAGTTTCATAAGAATTAAAAGGTGGGCAAGGGTATAGCCCTGAGTCTTAGGTAAATGTTTCAGCAAATCTAGCCATGATGGTGTCACCCGTGGAGGCCCCTATAATACCAGCCTAAAATTTATGAAATTTTCTTTGGATGATGCAGGGCTCACCCATTGGCCCTCCCTTTAGTTCAAGGGAATTTGAGGGTTTGGACAAGTCTATCACTGAATATAAATTTATTACTTCATCTATGATTTCCCCTCCAAAACAATTTCCTGAGAAACCATATGAACTCTCAACGGGTGTTTATCTGTGATGGTGCTGGATAGTGGCGACCATATGGCTACAGATTGAGTATTGCGCTGTCAGGTTAAAAACGCCTTTTTAATGGAAACTATATAAATACAAATGAGCTGATTATAAGCTCTTGCAGGTCCAGATTGTAGCCGATTTCTGAGTACCATATTCCACTGAGAACCCACGCTTGACTCCCACTATGATTTGCAGGACTTAGGAGGGAGAAAAATGGATAATAAACATGAAAATAAGTATGCATTACTAAAGATGTTTTAGGGTATGTGTCCTCAGTGGTGTGGTGGCTAATTATCCCTCCCCTTTTTGATGCAAAAACTTATCCTGATGGCATGATAATTCCTAAAGAAGATTTTACTAGGGAATTTTTGACTTTATCTTTGATGAAAAACTACTCTAATTAATTTTAAGCTTTCTGCTCTTTTCTTCCCATTTAAGGAAAATTCAACTTTTAATTTTGGCGGATGCTGGAGCTTCTGAGAATAGTATTGACCAATACTTATATGACTAC
The DNA here is from genome assembly GCA_022478985.1 of Massospora cicadina. Taxonomy (NCBI): domain Eukaryota; kingdom Fungi; phylum Entomophthoromycota; class Entomophthoromycetes; order Entomophthorales; family Entomophthoraceae; genus Massospora; species Massospora cicadina. Next base: position 18,983 of record JAKSZP010001609.1, on the reverse strand, counting down.
CTTGAGTTAAACTACTTTCCAGGTGGTATGTTTAAAGCAGGGGCCTCCCAGGGGTTTCTCACTCTGAAGGTTTAGGGTTGGTAGCTTATAAAATTGGCAAGTACCATTTGGCTGGCCAATTTCTGGCAGTCAAAATTTCCTGTATGCATTTTGGATGTTGAGTGGTGACATAAGTTTATATCAGAACCATCCTGAAAGCCAATAATTTGACGTTATCTCTGAAGAGTGGGAAGTAGTTAGTAAATTTCTTTGTCTGAAGTCAACGCTTAGGGAAATTTGCCCCAATGGCCAAAGGTACACAAGATTAGCCTTGCACCTCTGTTAGCCAAATTTAGAGGTACCCTTACCTTCCTGTTTGGAAAGTTGGAATATTCGTTAGATGTGGCTTCTGCCAGTGTCTTATCAGCTCATTAAGAGTTTCATTGTGGGAGCTATATAAGGTGAGATGAGGAGTGGATAGCATAGCTGGATGGTTCCTGCTCCACTCTAGGTCGGGTTTTGATTAATCAGGGTTGAAACCAGCATAACCTAAAAACTTGGCGTGGTATATTAGTCCTAAGGTTGACAAGCCTCATTTACTTTTTTTATTTTTATATAAGGTGAGCTGGGGCCTCCTTGTGGCGCAACTGAGGAAAGCTCATGTAAACATAGGTGAGTAACTAACACCAGAACTTAGATAGGAACATTAGTCAAGTCATGTAGTGACCTGAAAGAAGTGCGGGATGGTAGTGATGACTGTGCCAACCTATTATCAGGGTGTCTATCACGCCCTGAGGGGATAATACATGTAGGAAAGGGGTATGAGCCAGGCATGGCACCTTTCAAACGGCCTCCCCATGAGCTGGGGCTGTTCAGGTGCGGACCCCAGGACAAGAGAGGGGCAATCCTGGTTGGCTGCACTTTGGTGCACCTGCCTACAATAAACGCCACGGTTTTCTGAGTTGGCCTGAAGCTTGGCTAGCTGCCAGTTTAGTAGGCATGAGCCAACTGGTGGTGAAAGAGATCATGCAAAAAAATTTCATTTGATCCAAAAGGACTCAAAGGCTTCCTGTACAAAAAGGGGCTGAAGAGCACAACTACGCTAAAAATAAGGTGACAAAGGGGAGGGCTTCGGCTTCTCCCCCTCAGGGGCCTTAAACTTGGGGGCCATTGGGTCTTGTCTCCCATAAGGGGATGAGAGGCATACCGCTTGTCCTGGATGTTGCAGACGGTCTGCCAAGTTTTTAAACAGGGCGGGCATATGTCAGTTTCATGGTAGTGTGAGCTACACCCATATTGCTGTTGGGCCCACATTTGGTGGTGCCTGGATTTGCGCAGCCATAGTGTGGTGGGGCAGTACTCTAGGCCTTAATCCCGCAAAGTTGCTTGAATTAGAAGCCCTATTGGGCTTTTAAAACTCAAAGAGTTTCATTGTATTTCAAACTCACAGTTGACATAGTCCACGTTTCCCTCCAATCTATCCTTTAGCTTATTGGGAGGAGACATCCTTAGATGTGTGGCTTAGAGAGAAGTTTGCAAAAGGAGCCATATTTCAGCATAACTCTCCAGTATGCTCACCACTTCTCTTTGTGAAAAAAAGGTGGTACTCTACGCCCATGCTTGACTATGGGAATAATGTCACCATATTAATTCTGCATCCAATCCTGGTGGCGTCACAAGTTACTCGCTATGTGAGGAAGGCCAAAGTCTTCTCCAAACTGTATTGCTTGAACACTTCTAATCAGACTAATATAAAAAAGGGCAGGAATGATCACTGCATTATATATTAGAAGTAGTTTTTCCAATTCTAGGTCATGCCTTTTGGACTTAAGAATGCACCTGCAATTTCCAACGTCATATAGATACGGCCTTGTAAGAACTGTTGGGTGTATGTGCTGTGGCCTACATGGATGACATTATGGTGTTCTCCCCTGATCAAGCATCCCATGAGAAGACCTGCGGAGACTGGCAGAGATTTGAGGGTAGAGAACCTGACACTGAAAATCAATAGTCTTGATATTTTCACGACTAAGGCCGCCTTCTTTGGCAAAATCATTTTCAACAAAAGCCACATGGTCATTCTAGACAAAGAGAAGGCAATTTGCGATTGTCTAACAATAACTTCAGGTAAAGAATTGAGGAGCTTTTGGTGACGTTCACTTTCCTTAAAGTTCACACCAAGTCTTCCTGAGGTAGCGGCGCCTTTATATAAGTCTAGTGGGGCCAAAATTCTTCAGTGGTCCTTTGCACTGGAGGATGCCTTCCAGGCTGCAAGTTACACCCTGCTTTCCACGTCTATTCTTTACCATGTGGACCCTGAGAGGAAGCTTATAGTAACTAGTGATGCTTCTAACTTTGCAATAGCTGCTGCTCTGATACAAGTGGCAAAGGCGGAGTTGAGCATCCAGTGAATATTTTTAAAAAAATGTCCCCACCTTAGTTGAATTATGTTGATTATGAAAAAAACTCTTGGCGGTGTTGGAGGCACTGACCTATTGGCGTCATCATTTACATGATGCTTCCCAGTCATTCTGCATTTGTACAGATCATCATGCACTATTTTACTACTGCACCATCATGCCCTGACCCCACGGCAAACCCACCAGTATGAGACCCAGGACCAATCTGTGTTCTCTTATGAGTTTAATAAAGGGCAAGGAGAATGGTTAGTCTGATGCTCTGAATGGAAACCCTACTTTAGTTTCAGATCCTAGGGAGGTGGAGTTTCGCAATACCCACTTGGCGATTCCTCTAGGAAAAATTTGTATCCAAGCAACCCTCCACCATGGTATAAATGTCATTTATTGCTTCTTTGGAGAACCTAGAGGATTATGTTATGTTCAGAAAGGTAGTCGTTTCTCAGCCCTTATCAGCAGAATATTATGGTTCTCGCCAAGAGTAAGGTAAATAAGGAGGATATAACTGAGGGGTACCATGTAAAGAATGAGATGGTATGGTTCAAGGGACGCTTATGGGTTCCCTATGGACCACTCCGCCTGGAATTAAAGAACACCATGATGGGATTTCAGTAGGTTTACCAGGCAGGCAAAGACCTTGGAACTGACTATACTTATAACTGGAAGGTATTGGCCGCACTGGTTGATTGATATTCTAAGGAGTGCCTGGTCTGCAATAGGATGAAGCCAAGTTGTCAGCTTCTCACGAGAGTGTTGGTGCCAATCCAAAAGGCAGAAGAGCCTTGGACTTCCTCTCAGTCAATTATATTGAGGAGCTACATGTGTCAGAAGGGTATGATGCTATTTGGTGGTAGTGGACCAGCTCAATAAGTTCGACAATTTATTCCATGTCACACCATAGTGACTGCGGCGCAGATGGATAAGTATTAGTTTCTCATATGTTTGCTCTCCATGGGGTATCCAAGAAGATTATTAACGACCTCTGATTCCAGTTCACATCCATTTTTTTGGAAAGAGTTTTGGAAAACTCTTCCGGCTCATCTGTGCCATTTTACTTCCTACCACCCCTCAAGCAGATGGGCAGACAGAGCTAGTATCAGTGCCTAGAACAGTTCTTGAAGTATTACACTGCAGATGACCATTCTGATTGGGCCTCCCATAATCTACTGGCTCAATATAGTTTATAACAACTCTCAGAATGCTTCCATTGGGTGTTCTCCCTTCTTCGCCAACTATAGTGTTAACACTTATTTAACATGGAACCCGGCTGTGGGTCCGATGTTGAAGCTTTGGTAGGCTTTGATAATCTCTCAAGAAATTAAACCAAGGGTCATCACAAATTTAGATGCTGTCATGAAGATCTATAAGGATAGTGAGGATGGTAAGAGATGGTTGAAGCCAGCGTACAAGGTAGGATATCTCGGGATTCTGGATGCAATAATGTCCCAATAAAACAGCTATGTAAGAAATTAGAGATGAAGAGGATAGGATCATATTGCATTGTCTGAAAGGTGGGTCATGCCTTATGCCAGTTGGATCTTCCCCCATCATTTTATATCCTTGCGGTGTTTCATAAAAAGCAAGCAGTCCTTAATTGAGGGTCCCCCACCTGAGACTCAGAGGCATACTTGGTGGATGGGACGCCTGAGCGGGTAATAGAGGAGTTTGTACCCTCCTGACTTTTAAGGAGAAGAATGGAGTACCTGGTCTCATGGAAAGGGTTTGACTGTGGATAACAACTGGATACCAGCATGTGACTGTGTCCATGCCCAAGACCTCATTGAGGCGTTCCACGAGCATGTCAGAGATGCAGCAGGGACCAAGGCTAAACCAAGTTTTTGCCACCATGAAAGCTGGCCCCCGCCCACAAGAACTTTTCCATAGCTGACGCTCCTGGAGGAGGGTGGCGCCTCAAAAGAATGGGAGGGTAATGTCATGGTTAAATGACATAATTGTGGGGACAGATTGCCAATACAGCTGAGTGGGAAGAGGTCAAGGGGATCAAGCTAATGAACCTGCCTGACATGAAGCACACCATCGACAAATGCTGGGTAAGGGCAAAATATTCCCAACTTGGTTCTGGTGGTGCGCGTGATGGTCATGGGAGCGTTACATCCTTGGCTCTGAAGCGCCAAAATATTTTTTAAACTATTGTTGTAATTCATAGCAGGTGGTATGCTTGCAGGTGCTTTTGAGCCCTAGATCATTAACAATTTTGTTTGCAAGAGAGGTTGCTCTAAAACCGCGGGAATATAATTTGAAGAGGATTTTAATAGTTTTAAAATAAAAATATGAAAACCCTTCAAATGGATTTAAAGTTATTTTATAATTTTTTTATTAGTAATGGCGAGTGGATAAAAAGCAACCCTCTTACAATTGCACTACTTAGTATTTAAATTAACTTGAGCCTGAGGCAAGATAGACGAATAATTCATTATTAGCTTTGTGCTATATAGGAAATATGGGGTTCAACCTATTGGAGCTCTCAAAAACTCGCCTCGATTATATGTAATGGCTGATGGTGTGTCTAGAGTAGGTAGGAAAAAGCCATGATATAAAGATTTGATGTATCTGAGTCAATCACCATGGGGAAAATAGTTTTACCTGGTGTAACCCCCTCAAGGCCTATAAAAGGGCCTGATCTTCACATTGGAGTTTGAAATAAATTGGATATAGGAGGCGGGGAACCTCCAAATGGCTCCCCTAATTCTGCCAGCAATTTGGCGTAATCCTGTTTATTTGGGGAAGGTTGACCAGGGGATGTACACTTCTGATATAGTGAGGATAAAATAATAACTAACTGTGAATAATCAGGGACACCCCAGAGGGTTCATAGCCCCTCTTGTTGTCTCCAGGACCACCAAGTTTAGGACGATAGGGGGTTTATGCTGACTTATCCTTGGACGCAGATTTAGTGAAGGATTGAGTCAATATTTAAAACCATATCAGGAACCACGAATTGATTATCTTTCTGTTGCGTGGGGTCATGTTTCCAAACAACCATGCTTGAAAATGTTTCAATATATGGTAGTGAAAACGATTGATGGCTTCTTGGAGGGTAGGCGTTGCTCCTGTAAATGACTCCAGTACTATAGTATGGATTGTCCATAGTGCTATTGCTACTATTAACGCCCGTAGATATGGATGATTAGGTGACTTCATGTTGAGAGCGAACATGTTACTAGCCAAACTAAATAATTGTCCATTGTCTTGAAGGAATAGGCGCATGGCCTTTTTCCAGATAGCTATCAATGTTGGACATAGTTCTAGATGGTGTACTAAGCTTCCATATTGGCCACATAAAGTGAATGAAGAGTGGACAGCGTTTGATTGTTCTACTGTGCGATATACTCTCCTCATGCATCTCCATACATGTGCCCATATCTTGGGTTGTAGTAGTGAGTGATGTGTGTATCTCCAGACCATTCTTTGGGTCACCAGGCTGTATGGTATATCCATATGATCCAGGTAATCAATCCTGGCAAAGGTACTCGGATTTTGGTTTATTACGTTTGTTATAAAATTGGCGCTATTCAAGAGATACACTGACAGATTGTGCACAGGGTTCAACCCACGAGCAAATAGGACCAGCGATATGATGATCTTTGCCCTCAAAATAACAGAATAGATACCTCAAAATAAATACAGAGCACTCGCTCCCTCAACTCTCCTTTATTTAATATATTCAATACAGCTGATTTTCGCTGTTACACTTACTATAAACTACTTAACAACTAACTCCTTTGATCATCTCATCCTGTCTAAATTGTAGCGACTTCAGATGCTACTGCTTATAAGGCTTAGTAATTTAATTTGCCATATCTCATTGGCTCCATCAATTCTTCATTCATTAATTTCACCATCGCCTAATTCGAGGCAATATCTCAATAACCTAATATCGCCTTATATTGAGGTGCTCAAAAATCAATACTAATAGTAACTCAACAGATCTAATCCATTCACCATCACAACTGAGGGCTTATTGTCCAGTCATATCAGAATCGTGACATTACCCCCCTTTGACTGGACAATAAGGCTCCTATTGCCTATACGCATGGAGGAACTTCTCATGCACTCAGTTAATGATCTGACAGCTAGTGGGGTCCTTGATAGTATATGCGTCCACACCTGTCTTTTCAATAACTTCGAATGGCCCAATCCAGATACTGGTCAACTTGTGTTTCCAGCTGAACCCATGTTGGTCATGGAAGAGAACCACATCACCTTCCTTGAACTGCACCGACCTGCTACAACATACCTGATCAGTAGCTGACTCCTGATCTTCTTGGCTAAGCTGAAGGAATATGCTTTAGTCTGCAATTTGATCAAAATGTTTACAAGGTTAGTCAAATAGTGATGGGGTTCCATTCTGCTAGTGTCTTCCACACACGAATAAAGTAACGATGGAAGAGCTGGGTGTTGGCTGTATAGTAGCTGGAAGGGACTCTTCCCCGTGGCAGAATGATAACTGATGCTATAGGCAAATATGGCAGTGGAAAGAAGTGAGGTTCAATCAGATGGTTGATCTGTTACTAATTTTCATAGGATATTCACCAGAGTCCCATTCACTCATTTGACCATTCCATTATATTTGTGGTGGTATGGGCTCATTAGAACCCCACAGATACCCATAAGCTCGTTCAGTTTGGGGAGAATGTGCGAGGTGAAGTTAGTTCCATTGTCAGTGAAAATAAACTGAGGGCATCCATGTCACTGAATAAGACACTCCATCACAAACTTGGCCACTGTAACTGCCCCCAAATATATTGCCCTTGCTTTGACCCACCAGGTCAAGTAGTCAATAGCCACAAGAATGTACTTACACCAGCTAGCTCCTGTTGGCAAGGGACCAACAACATCCAGGGAAACAGTATGCCAAGAAAAGTGTGGTTTCACTACCTGATACAAAGCCTTACAGAGGAATGGCTTCTCCACTTGGCACTGATGGCAGTAGGAGATGGTTTCAAGCACAATATAATTCATACTTTCCCAATAGTACTGAGGGTGCAACAACTCCATTGTCTTACACACCCCACCATGTCCGACTGCCTTGTGGGCGCTCATAATAATTTCTGGACAGGCTGAGGGTCATGGACAATTCACTGTAGAATCGCCGATCCACTTGTACAGTTCCCCATTCTGATGGAAGGTATTCACTCTCATTTCATCTAATGCTTTGATCACTTGGGGCTGTTCATCGTCATACTTCCCGCAGATCATTTTGACAAACATTATATTGCTTAAATCCACCGTAACTGAAATGTTTGGCAATCTCAATAACCAGTCCACATTCTGTTGTTTTGCTCTGGGTCAATGAAGAATTTCAAATTTGTATGCCTGCAATTTAAGAGCCCATCGGGCCAGGCGCCCTTCCAGTTCTTTTAAACTTTGTAACCAGAGTAGTGAGGCATGATCCATCACATCTTTAAATTTCACCCCATGCAAATACACTCTGAATTGCTTATAGGCGTAGATCACAGCTAAGCACTCCTGCTCAGTCACAGTATAATTGCACTCATGGCTGTTCGAGCTACAACTACAATATGCTACAGGGTGCTCCTCTCCTTCCTTATCTTTTTTTGATAGGACTGCCACCACGGCGGAAAGGGATGCATCCATCTGAATGATGAACTCTTTTTCAAAATTAGGATAGCATAATACTGGCGCGCTGATCAATGGCATTCAACGCATACTAAAAGCGCGTTGCTGCCGTTGCATCCATTTGAAGATTGTGTCCCTCTTTAATAACTCAAATAGTGGGCCCCTGATACAGCTGAAGTTAGGGATGAAGCGCTGGTAATATCTGACCATTCCCAAAAAGACCTGTATATCCCGCTTGCTGTTGGGTGGAGTCATTTTTCAAATAGCTTCCACTTTGGCTAATTGAGGTCTCAGCCCTGTGGCATCAACCACAAACCCCAGGTACTCCAGATGGTCCTTAAAGAAGTGGCATTTCCAGGATTTGATCTTGATGTTGGCCTCAGCAATCTGGAGAAATACAGCTTCTAGATAATCGAGGTGTTCAGAGAAGGTTTGGGAGAAAACATTAATGTCCTCAAGGTATACAAGGACGCACAACAGTTTTAGGTCTCCAAAAGAGTAGTGTCCATTGCCCGTTGAAATGTAGCTGGGGCATTACAAAGTCCTTGTGGCATATGGGTTGGTTTGAAAAGACCTTTAGATGTGATTACCGTGCACTTCTCCTGCTCCGCCAGTGGCAACTCAATTTGCCAACAACCTGAGATCAGGTCTATAGCTGAGAAGAAACGAGCTCCCCCTAGCCGATCTAAAGCGTCATCAATCCGTGGTAAAGGACATGAGTCCTTTTTGGTGATGCTGTTGAGCTTTTGGTAGTCTATTACTACATGGTTGGTGCCATCCTTCTTTTTTACAATAAGAACAGGAGAAGCCCATGGACCCTTCAATGGCTCAATCATCCCTTGCACTAATAGCTTGTCAATTTCCTCAGTTACTACTTCTTCTGCCACCCTTAATCAGCGGATAGGTCTTGACCTGATGGGAGGATGATCTCCACTGTCCAGATTATGAACCACCCCCACATGCATCCTAAATCATGGTCATCGACAGTAAAAATCTCTTTATATTTTTGAAATAAAGAGATTGCCCTATCCTTCTGTGATTCTAAATTCCCATTAATTCATCACGCGAAATAACTGCCATTACACTGTGCTGTGGTGTGGAAGGCATACCAAATTCCTCCAGTGACCTGAAGTTATGAACTGAAAAGCACCTCCTCAATAGGGATTAAGTGTAAATAGGATACTATTTGGTGCTAGCGGATTTGCAGTGGTACCATTTGTAGTTTGCAAGCAAAACTTTGATCTCCCCCTGCCCTGGTAAAATAATGCTTGGGGCCACGTGGGGCTTAAACCGTGATTGCTGATATGGCCCAATAACCTCCCCATAGAGTCCGTCTGGAATTATATCACTAAGTCAGTGTTCACTATAACTTGATGCCCGGATGGAATGATAAAGGTCCAGCAGCTCTGAGCGGCAGCCCTTAATATTTATATATCTGTTGAGGAAGGGCTCAGGTTTTGCCTTTAACCAATAGTAGTGCACTAAAACTACACTGTCGCTATAAGCTAGATTAATATTCCCCATATGCACTGGTTCATTTGGTACTCCGCAGAGGTAAAGTGGATTGGGATTCGCTGACCAAATATTTCAAAAGTCTCACTCATCATATTGATAACAGCCCCATATTGTCGCAAGAAGGCAGTTCCAATTAACAGATCGTAATTGCTACTTGGTAACACTATAGCTGGAGCTACCATGACAATAGAACCAAACCTCAGCGGAAGGGCACTGTATGTACCCTCAGAGACTGTATTTTCCACTCCAGCAGTGCCAGATACCATCCAGTGTTCCACATCTAGTTTTAATGCAACCTGGCCACCAATTTGGTGGAGACTATGTTGACAGGGGCTCCAGTATCTATGATGGCACGGACTTGGGTCTTAGTTACAACCAGGTTGCAGTAAGTACATTCAGAGTAAGATGCATCTCAACTGTTTATAACATGGACATCAAAAGAATCCATGTTTCCAAGGAAACACGCAATCCCCTCACCAATTCTGGGGTATTGTTTAATAATAGTTTGACTGGAAGAGCAATGCTTACTGCTTGTAAGGAAGGTGCATCTTAGGAGGGGTCTAACTTTTCAGGGGTTACTTGGTCAAACATTTGACAAGCGTACGGCTCAACCTGCATCTGAGACCCCTTTTCCACCATAGCCGCTGACTGTACTTGTGTCAAAACATTCACCCCTCCAACTGGCTGCTGATTATAAACTGACTCATTGTGCAAGGAAACTTTCGTTGAATATTCTAATTTGGGTTCAGGTGGGACGTTTGGGTTTTAATATAGTGGAGATAGAGAGTCCCTTCTCTACTCCGCTCTGACTTTTCCCTTGCTGTACTGTTCCAGCTGTACACAAGAGACCAGTTGATTAGAGCACCATCGTGCCAGATGCCCCTGATGATTGCATTTGAAACAGCTGACCCCATAGGACCCATGTCCTTGATTAATGCAATACAAACCACAGAGAGAGTTGGGATGGAAATGATCAGCATAAACAGGTCTAGGGCGATAACTGGCCTAAGGATGATAAGCAGGAATGGGGTGAACGTTTAACTGCTGATGATAGCTTGGTGAAATCTGAACTGGACTGACAAAGTTTCCCAAATATGATGGTTCATCAGTTATAGCAGAAGGATTCTGCTCGGCATTAGGTGAAGGGAAGTTGGCTAATATACAATGCAAGAACTGAACAAGTTTAAGCTAAGGTACATCTTCATCCAACAGTGGGGTCATTATGTTATGTAACTCATGGTATGGCTTCACAGCAGAAGTCATCGCAATACACACATCAGCTTAGGATAAAACTCCAGCCCCAATTAGCCCATGAATTCTGCCGTAAATCACTCAGAAAATGCGGTGAGAGTTTCATTCCGCTGAAACTTGATGGTCAAAAATTCAACCTTCCGCTGGGAAATTTTTGCAGTTCCGCTGAACAACCGCAGCACCGTGTCTTTGACTTCTTGGTATATAAGGGAACTACCAGAAAGGTAACAGACGACTTGATCAGCACTTCCAACATCTAAGGAAGAAATCAACAGTTTTGCTCTTCATCAATCCAAAAATCCTTCAGTTGCAATCCCAAATCACTTAAAGTACCCATGAATATTCCCTTCACGATTGAATGGGGGCAGCTTAGTGCAGTAAACTTCCTGGATCATCTCATCTTGTTTTTTAAGCATAGTAATCAACGTTAGTTTCAGCTCTGCATAAACAACTGACCCAGAGTGTTGGGTAGGATATTTATCAAAACAACATTGATGCTTCATAGCTGACAACTGAGTTTTTATTATTTTATATTTGATCAATGGGCCCCCTGTAGTGAGCACCACTGTTATAAAATTGGCGCTATTCAAGAGATACGCTGACGGATTGTGCACAGGGCTCAAACCACTGAGCAATTAGGACCAATGATATGATGATTGTTGCCCTCGAAACAACAGAATAAATGCCTCAAAATAAATACAGAGCACTCACTCCCTCAACTCTCTTTTATTTTATATATTCAATACAGCGGATTTTCGCTGTTACACTCACTATAAACTACTTAACAACTAACTCCTTTATTAATCTCACCTTGTCTAAATTGTAGCAACTTTGGATGCTACCGCTTATACAGCTTAGTAGTTTAATTCACCATATCACATTAGCTCCATCAATTTTTTATTCATTAATTTCACCATCGCCTAATTCGAGGCAATTTCTCAAGAACCTAATACTGCCATACATTGAGGTGCTTAATAATTGATACTCATAGTAACTCAATGGATCCAATCCATCCGCCATCTCAACTGAGGGCTTATCATCCAGTCATATCAGAATCGTGACAATGTTATCTGTAACTATCTGGCCATAAATTCCTGTCTGTGAGTTAGCTTTGGGCATCCTTGGTGACCAATCTGGCCACATATGTGGATCTTCCACTTTGCTCTTCTAATGGCTATAAGTATTTGTTTAAAGTGTACAGGAGTGCCATGTGATACTGAAGCTGTTGAATGTGTCAGAATTCAAGATAACAAATGAATCAAGCTCCCCACTTCTGAATTGAACTGTATCAAATCAGGTTTTGAACCTACCCAAGCAGAATTGGCTTCAGGAACCTCCTCCCCAATTCTGAGTCACATGGAGCAGCGTTACCACCAATTTGGTCAGGTGGGTGGCACAATCCATTGAGAATGCCCACAAGGCAGCCATTCTGGAAGATCTCTAAAGATCCTGAATGGATGGGCCCTAAAAATCCCTGAGGCACCATGTCTCCACTCACCTTATAAATATTGAATCCTTTTTAACTTAAAAAACTATTCTATGTCCTAACTAACTTTTCACTTCCTTCTTGACCTTTTCTGCAAATTTACAGCTTCGAGCCACCTTTGGACCTTGGCGCCAGTCTAGAGAACTTTAGCACCGAAAAATGTGGTGCACACTACAGGGGGCTCTGAGCTGTCCCAAGTGAAAACATCTATCATAATGGAAAATACTAGCGGCCCTGAAGACCAAGCTGCTGGTTGGTCGAGAAGCATTGCCCAATAGGTTAGTACCTCGCGGCATGAAATACCAGCCACTCAACCTGAAATATTAGAGTTCCAAGCCAATTTCCAGTTCACCCTGCCTTTTATTGATGGAAGTCAGTACCAAATTCAATATAAGAACCTTAACAAGGTTGTCCAACAACTAATAAATGGCATCTACTCTGTGATTGGTGCTCCAGCTGTTCCCACACCTCATCTGTTCCCTCTACCATGTGGGACCTCTATGGCTTGTCCCAGCTGCTGACAGCACAACTCACATTGGGCCCCAAATGCTACCTCTGCAACTTTGTTCACCCCGCTATCCATCATTTACTCCAACTGGTTGAGTTGCACCATCTAGAGGTCTCCTGACAACTGGGGATCACCCAGGCCCTACATACCCACCTCATCAATCTTTATAATGCAGCCTCCTCCTTTGTTCATGATAACTGCGAGGCTAATATTGATAACCAATGAATGATCAATAAAGTTTAAGATCAAGTGGTGGTGTTAGATAGTGGGATCTCTGGTTATCTTAAGGATGAGCTGCATCGGAACATACAACTCCTTGAAGCAACTTGAAGTCAACACCTACTTCAAGTCAAGGATCTGGTACGGACCCTCCAGCACACTATTGAGAGCTGGCCTCTCGTGACTACCCATCTAGGGGTGAAGGTCCTGAAGGACCTAGGGGGCCTGAAGGCCCTGAGGAGCATGAGGGACCTAAAAGGCCAGAGGGTCCCCGTGGACCCCAGGCCCCCAGGTCCCTTAGCTCCCACCGTTGCTGGCCCTGAGGACCCATGGTGGAAGGATGTGATGACAGCCTTGGCTGCTTTATGCAATTAAATTTGGAATGTAGCTCAGGGATGCGACCTCCAAATGGATGGAGTCCCCCTCGACCCTAGGGTCTCCATTGATGCCCTGTTGGATGAAATAGGCAAATTAAGCACTTTTGTTAAGTTTACTGATGCTCACATACCTTAGCTTGAGCAAACTTGTCAAGGGTTTGAAACCCATTTGACCACCCTCAAGGGCCAGCTTCACCTTAAAAGTGCCGACATTCAATCTTTAATGGAGAAAATCGCAAATAAGGCCTCCATTTCCTCTATAACCAAAATTAGGATGATATACAAGAGGTCTTTGATGGCCTATGATGATGGCTAGACCAGCAGTGACCCCGCAATTATGCAGAAACTGAGATCTTGGGCCAGTGCCCTTCCCGCCGTTATAACCCTCTCCACTCCAATTATAACTAACTTTAAACCTAGTATAAAAGAATGATTCATTCCTGGCCAGGAGAGTATTGCAACCTTCCTATATGCATATGAGAGCTCCATGGAGGAGGCCACTGATTGGCAAAAGGTAAAGCATATCCACTTCTGCCTAGATAGCACCGCCCAGGAGATCATGATCCCCCATTTGAAGGAGTGCGAAACTTGGGATCAGGTCTATACAGCCCTAATCTAAGAGTTCAGTAGCAATCAAACCCTGGCCAACCAAAAACAGGCTTTCATGGGTATCCAACTGTATAAAAGAGAAAGCCCCATGTAGTTTGCCTGCCGCTTTTATTTCCAAGCACAACCCTTGGTCACTACAAATTGTATCACCCTGGACGATGCTATTGCTACTGTCATTTCCGCATTGGGATCCTACCCTGAGGTTCAAATGCATATGATTGGACAGAATAATGGGTTTACATGCATCTGAGAGATCAAGGAGTCCCTTAACGAGATCCCTACATCAACTCTACACTCTAAGGCTACCTCCACAGGCCCCTCTAACCGTCCTAGAGTCCATGTGGTCAAAAACCAGAAAAATCCTTGGCCCTGACGCACTTACTGTAATGATTTCAGACACAGTGCCAAAACCTGCTAGAAAAGACTTGCTGAGGAGGCAGGAAAAGGGCCGTCAGCATGAAGGACGTGGCTCTTCATGCTGATATCCCTACCCAGCCTCAAAAACCCTCTATGTCCTTAAACGAACCAGGAGCTACAGCATCTGGAGAAGAAGTTTTGGTATCCAATGATAATAAAGAAAATTGATACTGCTTACTCCTCTTCTGATGACTCTCCCATGTTCCTCATGCTGCCGCCCCAGTTCAGAAGTCTGGTTACCTGGGTTGCAGTTCAAGTTCATAAAGTACCAGTCCTTGCCATAGTTGAAAGTGGCTTCCCCATGAATGTCATATCCTCCAAGTTGATGAAGTGCTTCAAGATTGCTCCCAATATGCCACACTATAAGGAGTATAAACGGCTGGCCCTCAGTGTACCTGATCTGTGAGGGCTTAAGCCTCTCTGCTGATACAATTTGGGAAGCTCGCTGTAAATGCGCCCGCTGTCACTCTAGATAACCCTAGCTATGACCTGATCCTTGGGACTCAATTTCTTTGAGATTATTCAGCAGTACTCCATTATGACGGCGGCTTTCTATCCTTACTTAAAAATCATGTCCCACTTATCTTTGAGACTTCTCACAATTCTAAGGCTGAGGTCAAAGCCTGGTCTTGTCTACTGGAGAGTGAAGGCTGAATCAATTGGCTCAAATATCACACTAGGGGCTCCCAAGTCTGACTGCCCCCTCCTTCTGTTGATGGGCAAGAAGGCATGCCAATCTACTTACCTAAGGCAACTATATTATCCCCAAAGTCCCAGGTCATTGCCAACACCAGGGTCCATGTTAACATCCCCCCAGGGTACCCGTTAGAAGTCCAAAGCCTAGACAACCCATCCGCAATAGAGGTGCTAAATGCCTGGGGATCTTAGATCCAGCCTTCACTGGATCTATATCAGTGCTGTTGGCCAACCTTACTGATAAACCCAAAATAGTAGGTCCAAACAGTCCTGCAGCCTATGTCCGTCTACTACTGGTGGAAGCTATTGCTGATGTCCAAAGCTTTGGGGACTTGAGATACTTCATCTTGGAAGCTCCACCCTCGGTTAGTCTAATCAATACTAATATCAGTAAAGACCTCTTGGACAACCAACAACATAAGGTTCAAGAGTTGTTGAAAGAGTATTCAAACCTATTTTTGACTTCAACCTATGTCTTCAGAAGAATGAACGGAGTCCTACATCATGTAGAAACTGGGGATGCTCCTCCCTTCCAGTCCCAACCTTTTTAAAAGAGTAAGGTTGAAGAGGCTAGTTGACTGTTGAACTTAAACAACCACTTGACACCAGACTCCTGGTACCATCGCACAGCCCTTGGGCCTCTCCTCTTTTGCTGGTTCAGAAGAAAGACGGCAGCCATTGGTGGGTGTTGAAATATCAACAACTCAACTCCATCACCAAAAAGGACAGTTATCCTCTTCCCCAAATTGACAATTCCTTCCATCTACTCACCGGATCCCAGTACTTTTCTGCTATGGACCTTGCCAGCGGATATTGACAGGTTGAGCTCACCCCTGAGGACTGAGATAAGTGCGCGCTCATAGACAGCAAAGGACTACATGAGCCCACAAGGATGCCCCAAGGCCTTTGTAACGCCCCAGCCACTTTCCAACGCGCCATAGATGGGATCCTTGGGGACTTAAAGCTTTCATGCGTCCTTTTCTACCTAGATGACATTGCCGTTTTATCACAAACCTTTAATGGGCACATTGAGAATCTATGGGAGGTATTCAATTGGCTATGAAAGGCGTCCATAAAGCTTAAACCCTCGAAGTGCTCCTTCTTCCAGTATGAATTAGAATTCCTGGGACACAAGGTTTCCAAGGACGGATCCAGCCTATACTGGACAAGGTCGACGTTATAGAGAAGATGACACGCACCCAAAGCTTAAGGTATATTCAGGTATTTCTAGGCATGGTTGGCTATTATCATCAGTTTATCCCCTGGTTTGCTGACCTCGCTGAGCATTGTTCTACCTCCTGCAGAAAAATGTGCCGTTCAAATGACGGCCTGAACAAGAACAGGTTTTTAATGCCTTAAGAACCGCTCTATGTACTAAACCCATTCTAGTCCATCTGCTCTTTAAATAACCCTTCTTGTTGTTTACGGATGCAAGTGATGTTGCCATCAGGGATATTCTAGCCCAGCATGATGAGAACCAAGTTGATCATCCTGCGGCCTATTTTAGTAAGACGCTGAGTAAAGCTGAACGGAACTACAGCGTTAAAGAGAGGGAGTGCTTATCTGTTTTACTAGCCATCAAACATTTCTGGACTTATCTCTATGGTACTCACTTTACTATTATTAAAGACCACTCCTCACTCCGGCGGCTCCAGCAAATGAAGGACCCAGATGGCCAATTAGCCAGGTGGGATTTATGACTGCAGAGCTATGATTTCACCATTGTCCATCATGCCGGCACAATTCACCAAAATGCTGATAGCCTCTCCAGGATGCCGGTGCTAGCAGCGTTGACCCCCAGGAGGACTGGCTGTATGATTAAATAGGACAACTTGAGCATTGGGAGTTGGAAACCCCAGAGGTCCAAGATGAGCTCTGAAGGATGACTCGAGACACCCAAATTAAGGATGGGCTGCTTTACAAGAAGATCAATAAGAAGTGGCTCCCTTACATCTGCCCCTCCTCCAGAACTGATGTTATTCTAGAGGTCCATTCCACCGTCGGACATGGGGCCATCAAGAAGACTCACTAATGGCTGAAGTCACAATGCTACTGGGACCTAATGGTAGAAACTATCCAAGAGGTTTTGGAAGCATGCATGACTTGCCAATCTCAAGACTGAGCCAGTCCTCGATTCTAACATTCAGTTGTTGCCCTGACTGGGCCCTTCAATGTAGTAAGCATTGATGTGGTGAACCTCTTTCCACTGGGTTGCATGGCCATAAGTATATTATCCTAGCCATGGACCACTTAACCAAGTGGGTTAAAGCGATTTTGGTTTCAGCTGCTACTGCCAAAGCCACAGCCCTCTTCCTCGTTTGATCCGTTTTCTCCCAGCATGGGTGCCCCCAAACCTTACTTTTGGACAATTGATTGAACTTCACCTCACAGGTAGTACAAGAACTTGCCTCGCTATTTGGCACTATCCAGAGTTTTGCTGCCCCTTACCACCCCTCCACTAATGGGGCAGTTGAATGCGCTAACACAACTTTTATCTCCAGTCTAAAAAAATTAGTTGCCTCAGATCCTGCCCGTTGGAACCTTTAACTACCCTGCACTTTGCTTGCCTACAGAGTAAGCTACCACTGAGTCATCAAAATGTCCCCATTTAAAGCCCTATATGGGCAGGCACCTCGGCTACCAATCAGCATTCAGTCATTGCTCGAGACCTCCACACCTGAGAGCTCCAAACTAACCATGAGGCCTTAGCTAAAGAAATTTTCCAGCTTCAAGCCCTAGCCACACAAGGCATTGTCACCATTACTGGAAGACAGACATCCCAATTTAATTTTGGATGACCCTCCTTACCAGTTTTTCAATTAGGTGATTTTGTTCTCTTCTATCACCATTGACTTGGAGGCTGACAAAATAAGTTAGACTTCCTTTGGTCTGGACCCTATAAAGTCATTCATAGGGTGAAGTCTGAGTACTCCATTGCTGACGTCAACCAAGGGACCATAGTCAATTGGGTGCATGGTCAGTTCCTTTGGCCATATTCCCCCTCTGACAGGATCTTGAGGGGGGCGTTGTCAGAATTCGGGATAATGAATGAATCAAATTCCCCACTTCTGGATCAATCCATAATGAATCTTTTTTTGAAACTACCTAAGCAGAATTGGCTTCAGGAACCTCCTCCCCAGTTCCTGAGTCACATGGGGCGGCGTTTCCACCAATTTGGTCAGGTGGGCGGCACAATCCATTGAGGATGCCCACAAGGCAGCCATTCTGGAAGATCAGGAAAGATCCTGAATGGATGGGCCCTAAAAATCCCTGAGACACCATGTCTCCACTCACTTATAAATATCAAATCCTTTTTAACTTAAAAAAACTATTCTATATCTTAACTAACTTTTCACTTCTTTCTTTACCTTTTCTGAAAATTTGCAGCTTTGAGCTACCTTTGGACCTTGGCGCCAGTCTAGAGAACTGTAGCTCTGACAGGGTGAAACGCCAGATACTTAATCAATGTGTTTTGATGATCTGGGTTTCTTAATTGGAGTGCTTGTGTAAAATTAGATCTTGCTACTCTAGCCAATGTATATCTGAAAGGTCTGGACTAGTCATCTGAGCTATCCAGGATCCTAGTATAAGGGCCGCTTGCTCTAAATAATTAGTTAGCCCCATACCTCCATTCCTCCTAGGGTCAGATAGAGTTTAAAGGCACACAGAAGCATTATGGTTGGACCAAAGTCATCCCTATATTAAGGCATATATTGTAGAAAAAAATACGGTGAGAAAGCAATTGCATGGGACGTAAATCATATGATTGATAATTGTGAAGTTGGCTATCATAACCCGTCCTGTTAGACCTGTTTGATGTCCAAATAAGGAGACAATGCGTTTTCTTATATTATCTAGAAGTTGATTTTCCATCATGGTGTTAGTGTAACTTCCTGCCTCTAACCATA